>OX578278.1:75572116-75772116 GCA_951217055.1 Gerris lacustris
TCTTATTCTCTTGTTTATTATGTTTTTTGTTTTTTTTTTTTTTTACTTGTTGAGACTTGGTGATAATAAATAATAATGTGTATATTTAAAATGAAAAGAGATGATTTAAAATATGAATATTTGCAAAACAAATTGTGATTTAATTTTTGTAAGTAAGGATATAATTATAGAAAATATAAATATATTATATATATGTATAAAGCAACCGGATTATTGTTTTATTTATTGTTTATTTGTTGGTTAAAAAATGTTTAATTTTTACCTAATATAAGACGGCCATTTTGTATACTATTGTGTACAGAAGCTGCATTGGGACAAGCTTTCCAAGTCAATTAAACACTTCGAGGGGTATTTTTATAAATGTGTTAACCTAATATTTTGGATTTGTCAAAAAGTAAAGTTAAAAGACAAAAGAGCCACTCTTAAGACTTATTTATTCTGAAGTACACTTTTATGATCGCTTGCAGTGTGTGGGAGAAGTCTTTGAAGAAATGGATGGATAGTTGTACTAGATAATATATTATTTGTATCCAATATAAAGGATTAACATTAATTGACTCTCTTGCAGTGTGTAGGAGAAGTCATTAAAGAAATGGATGGATAAATGTACTAGATAACATATTATTTATATCCAATATAAAGGAATAACACTAATTGGCTCTCTTGCAGTGCGTGGGAGAAGTCATTAAATAAATGGATGGATAAATGTACTAGATAACATATTATTTATATCCAATATAAAGGAATAACACTAATTGACTCTCTTGCAGTGCGTGGGAGAAGTCATTAAATAAATGAATGGATAAATGTACTAGATAACATATTATTTATATCCAATATAAAGGAATAACACTAATTGGCTCTCTTGCAGTGCGTGGGAGAAGTCATTAAATAAATGGATGGATAAATGTACTAGATAACATATTATTTATATCCAATATAAAGGAATAACACTAATTGACTCTCTTGCAGTGCGTGGGAGAAGTCATTAAATAAATGGATGGATAAATGTACTAGATAACATATTATTTATATCCAATATAAAGGAATAACACTAATTGACTCTCTTGCAGTGCGTGGGAGAAGTCATTAAATAAATGGATGGATAAATGTACTAGATAACATATTATTTATATCCAATATAAAGGAATAACACTAATTGACTCTCTTGCAGTGCGTGGGAGAAGTCATTAAATAAATGGATGGATAAATGTACTAGATAACATATTATTTATATCCAATATAAAGGAATAACACAAGCTAACTCTCCATGTTAATTAAAATTACTTAAATATCAAAGCAGCTTTCCGCCTTCTAAAGGCTATCATCAGTGCCTAAGAACAAACAAGAAGTTTTGATCAAAGCAAAAACTGACAAACATAAAAAACAAGTTGGTTAACAATTCAGATTCAACAATGATTAAAATAAGCAAATAACATGGCAAAAGATTATACAAAAAAACCAAAAGTCATATAACTAAAATGATTAATCGTATAAAAATGTTCTTTACGTACTCACGGCAGCAAAATTAAGCATTGTTATACTGTTTTCAATCTGCAAAATGTCATTTTTCTTGATTCTTTAGTCAAAAAAACATCGAAGTGTCAGCAAAATAACAAACTGGAGGCCGATTCTGTAACTTTTTTTATATATATCCACTGTGACATTATATATCAAACATCTCTATAAACAAAGTGTTGTTATATAATGTACTGAATCTGTAAAGTGATGCCAGCGCTTGTATGTGGCTGACTACCAAACTACGGATTGACAGCATCCTTTTTAGCGGCTATTTTGTAGTTGTTTCTGTCAGAAAACAGAAAAAGTGAATGAAAACAACAATAATGGCGTCACTTTGTTTTGGTTTTTAGCATTTGATATATAACAACATAACCTGACGAATTATATCAACAACAGTTTTGAGTGGATATATATCAAACCTTATGTATCAATTTCTCCTTATATAACAGTTATAGATTCACATTGACAGGTTGCACGCACATGTTCATTACAACAGTTTGATATATAACAACATGTAAAGGGAGGTTTCAAAGTTATAGAATCGGCCTCTAGGTAGCAAAATTTTAAGTAAAGGTTACTACATCACAGGTTATGAACTTAGTTACATAAATACTATTTTATGTAACTATAGTATTTACTTAGTGATTACTTAGATATACTGTATATCTTGTGTTTGCTTCAAGTCAACATAATGATGCACCACACCCTGAAGATGCTTCCAGTAGTGGAAGCGAAACGTTGGACTTGAAACCCTTCATGACGCGGATTTTACCGGAAAACAAAGTTTTTGATATTAACCTACTTGTTCTATATGTTTGTCAGTTTTAATTGTTGTCTAAGTTTTTGCTTAGTTGGGAATTTCTTGTTTGTTCTTAGGCACTGATGATAGCCTTTTGAAGGCTGAAAGATGCTTTTATTTAGTAATTTTAATTTACCTGGAGAGTCAGTTTGTGTTTTTAATGTAATACGATCTCCATAGACGCTACCCATATCTCACATTTATCCAATATATTTCTAAAAGGGTTTTATCTGAGTTGCTAATCTATTGACAAATATTTAGAAGTTATAATTTAAAATTAATTTCTAAACATTTTTTCAGAATACATTAATAGTCCGGAGACAGCGTACAAAAAAGTGTCTGACTAACATCAGGCTAGAATTTTGTGTATTAGTAAATCTTTGGGTGCCTTTTAAGAATATGTGGTCGGCTAAGTTCGTCTGCAGAACATAGCTTGGCAATAAGCAATTGGGGGGGGGGGGGGGGGGAACGGCGGAGAGCGGCCTTGACCTGCCCTTTTTGGTGGACAATATGATTTTCATGATCCTGGGTACGAACTTAGTAGACAATTAATCAAGTTGATGGTAGTTTGTCACTTATCAGGTTAGTTAGTCAAATATTACTCCAAATCAAAGAGGTCACCTATCAAGTGGCAAACTACCAACAACTAGATTTTTGGTCTACTAACTAATTTCGTACCTAGGATCATGAAAATCACATTGTCCACCAAATAGGGCGGGACATGGCCGCTCTCCACCGGTTGGATTTTTTCAAATGCCTATTGCCAAGCTATGTCCTGCAGACTAAGCCGACCACATATTCTTAAAACGCACCAAAAGATTTAATTATACAAAAAATTCTAGCTTGATGACAGTCAGACACTTTTTTGCACGCTATCTCCTGGACTACAATGATTTGTGTTGAGGTAAGTTTGATCAGTAATAAATGCGACTTTGGTTCTAGAAATAACAATGTTTATTTTTATTCTAATTGTTGAATATATTTTTCCATGTGGCAGGTAACTGTGGTGCATTAAGACTCGCTCACTGAAGTACCAATGTTTCAGCACCCTCCTCTCTGGTAACCACTCCGTCTTTTCCCTTCTCACTCTCCATACATTTGTATTTGCATTCTAACAACCTTTAACATTTATACACGTACAAAAATAAGCATCAAGACATTTTTTAATTAATTTATTAATAATAAATACTTAAGTGTAACATACTTGTAGTGAAACATGGTCGCAGATACCCCACTTCGATGGAAGAAAAAAATCTTTCATTTCTGTTGAAAAAGATTTGTCAGTTATGAACATAAATATTCATAACTGTAGGATTTTACAATATAACGTCAAAGTATGTTTTGATGTTTAATTGAAATAAATAACTTTTTAGTTCAGGTTTTACGATAACTATTCTTGATCTCTTTTTATCAGACATACAAGGTATTCCTCGTGTTGGAATGAATGAAGTACCTGTATACTATACCAGGAACATTGTTACAAATTTTAATACACAATGAAAGCAGAAATTTAAACAGGTCCTGGTCCCAATTAGATTCCGATGTTTTTTTATTTCCGGGTTTCTACTGTAAATATATAGATGTATATAGTGTGTCAGGTTTATATATGTGTTTCCTTTTTATAATGATGAGCCCAGCTTCTATAGCAGTGGCCACCAAGATCAATACCTCAACCTTAAAAACTATTGTCTTCTATTTCCACATCTTTGTATGTACACTTTATGATTTTAAAAAAGGGAATTTTAAATAACTATAAATTTTCTTACTGTCCTAGACTCTGCCACATGAATCTCTGTTTTGCTAATTTGTCTTGACTCTCTTTCACTCTTAACTGTTCTTCTTTTAGTTCTATATTAAGTTTTTCTTGCTCTGCTATTTTTCCAGAAAGCCTTTCTCTGAAAGTAAAGTTTATTATTATTATTATTTTTTTTTTTTTATTAGGTTTAGAGTATAATTTATCACCCCAATAATTTTCCAACATCAAAAAATAAATAACAATTAAGAGCAGATAAAGTTCTGTCAGAGCGATACCTTTAAAGCATGAAACAAATATAATTGTTAATACAGTAATCCCTTGATATCCCCGTCATTTACATTCCACAGTATTTTGCGGATACGAGAACTGTGGATAACTATTTGTTAAGTGTATGTGCCTTTTCTCAGATAATTTGCGAGCTCAAAGGAACCTTTTCCCTTGTCTGATTGTCGTGTCTAACATCCCTGGTTTTTTAACACATTTTAGTGGTGATCGGAGCAACTACTATCCTCCCTAAGAAACTTATTAACAAATGCATTACTTTATAAGAATTTAATTCTTGGAAACTGGTTAGATAATAATAGGGAGTAATTACCGAACATTAGAACCAAAAATATAAATAAATTGATTAAAAAGAAGAAGATACCTAAAGGCTACTATGAGGCCTCGGTTGAGCTTGACAGGAGAGTGTGTCCTATCAATTAAGTTAAGCAGCATCGGGCGTGGTCAACATTCGGATGGGTTACCACTGATCTGGGTTCAATTTTTGGACCAGGCCTCATCCGCGCTGTGTGTTCACCCAGCATTGCTATATAAATAGGTATAGCTGCATGTGTGAAGTGGCGACTAACTGACGGACACTCCAAGTCTGTGTTATCCATTATGTTAGTAGTAGTAGTATAAGCCCTTTGGAAGGACTAGGCCCTTCACGGGCCAAGGAGTTAGTTAGTTTATAAGAAGAGGCATGGAGTTTAGTTAGTTTATAGGTGGAGGCACGGAGTTTTGTTAGTTTATAGACGGAGGATCGGAGATTATTTTATAGGTAGAGGCACAGAGTTTACTTAGTTTATAGGCGGAGGAACGGAGTTTAGTTACTTTAAAGGCTATTTATATTTACTCATTAAAGGTATAGATGTTATCTGTCTCAAAAATATGAGGCTAAAATTTCTGTTTATAATTTCACTGGGCTAATAAATGGGTCATAAAAGCTTCACTAATACTTGGTAACTTAAATGTTTATTTGTTTAATTTTATGAAGTTCTGTTTCTTTTATTTACTTCCCTAAGTGTTGTAATAACTTTTTACAGTATATATTCTTTTTAAAAAAATCTGCATATAATTTATGAGAATGATTTTTTTTTTCTTTTTTTATAGGTTAGGGCAATTGAACAACTAATGTAAACGTGATTATGGACTGAAGGTAGGGGATATTGACTTGAGAAGAAGTGGCAGACTTATTATGAAATTGTATTGTGTATGTACCAACAAACCCTTGTCAATGTAAAAAACTTTGTGATATACATATGTATATGTGTCCTAAAATCTTAAATTGAAATTTCCATATGCACATCTAATATCAACATTTGTCAGCTTACTAATTCTGAATTACTCATTTAATATTTTCAAATAATGCCGGGATTTTCTTGTACTCTTGCCATTTAATTTGATTGTAAATTAATACCTTACAGGTGTGTGTAGGGTAGTGCATGATTAACCGAGTGATTTATTAATGTAATATTTTTTGATTATCTTCATAATTTTATCAACAATTTATGAAGAATGTCACTTAAATATCCTCTGTTTCAATGTTTGCGGTGATGTCTGAAGCTTTTTAAAACACACATCTTTCAGTTTAAACAAAAGATTAAGAAAATGTCCGGTATTATCAAATCTCTCTGTAAATTAATAAATTAATTGCTGAAATTTCCCCAAACTTACATCGTATTGTCAATGGCTTACAAAATCCGCTATGTGCCCTTTTTACCTTTTATTATGAATTTATGAGTAATAAGTTGTATAGTTGACCAAGCATCCTGTTGGTAGAAAAGACAATGTTTTTTTTTAAGTAAGAACACATTGGGGATTTTGTAGGCACAGCAGAGATATACAAAATGTGATTTACTGATTTTAAAAATCATCATGGAATATTTTTTATTCTTAAAATAACTTCCAAAAGATTAGCTGTCAAATACCATAAAATAATGTAATTTAAATCCTTTTGTGACTTATATAACCCATCCTATACATTTACATTCCAGGTTGCATGCAATGTCTCATTGTCTGTAGTAAAGTGTGTTATCCACTACCACCTGTTAGATAGATGCAACCTAATATTATTTTGTTAAATAAATATTGATATTTACCTAAGTGAATTGATTGATCCTTTTTCAGTATACCTGACAAACTCGTCCTGTGCTCTCTGTAACATGGTCTCTGCTATGTCTGTTTTAGCTGTTAGCAATGCCACTTCGCTGTCTGCCTTTTGATATTCTTTTCTCAAGTGCTCCACTTCCTAACCACACATTTGCATTATCCTTCTTATTATAATTAGAAATAGCTAATAACTAGTAGTAAAAGTAGTCCTAGTACTAGTGTGGGTAGGACAAACCACTTGTTATAACCTAGCAATTAGACTGCATTTTAAGCCCATTTTACTCCACTTAAAGCCATAATGCCGTCCTTAGGTAAAATGTCTTAAGTGACAATTTTTGAGACTTTCGGTTATTTGGATGATAAATCTGCACCTTTCCTGCTATGCTAACCCAGGACTTCCTATCTTGTCTAGAAATGCCAAATAAACCATGTGATAGGTTTGTCCTAGGTTAAATTGGCTTATCTGACAATTGACAATTACAAGGTTAAATAGTCCTTTATGGGTAAAAAGAATTTACATAGGATACTTTCTGCTTTTTATTAGGATACTGGACATTTTATTCAATACTATGTCAATATTGTCCTGTATTGCATAATTGTGCATTATTGCTAAGATAAATTATCTTATTATCATTAATTAATGAATTAATTTTTTATTTATTTATTTATTAAATATTGATAAAGAAGCTCAAAATCATATCTTACACATATAAAAATGATGAAAAGGATGAGAATCCATGGTTTTTAAGTCTTAGAGTTAAGAAACAACTACGACAAAAGCTGTAACACGTTTTCTCATTTTTCTCAAAAATGTCAGATAGGACATTTATCTTATGACGGCAGCATACTGTAAGCTACTTCACATATCACGCTTCTGCGCAATGTACTGGTAAAGCAAGTATGGTCATAAGTGATTATAGTCATGGGATTATTAGTGAGGATGGATTATTAGTCATATAAATCAGAGCGCCACAGTGAGGGGAGGGATTGAACCCGCGTGCCGCCCTAATTCATTGATGTTTGAGAAAACGTGGTTAGTAATTTAATCTATACGGCTCCCTAGCTAATGCCTAAGTAAAATTAATTAAACTAAACAAGTTTTTATGTATGGTTTTGAAAAATAAAATTTGGGCAGTATAATTGAAAATTGACAATCTGTCATAACTTTTATATTTTAACAACTTTTCTAATTAAATAATTTTGATATTTTTAATAATTTCAAGATAAAAAGAACTTTTTATATAATACGTTTTTAAATTTTCTGTTGAATCGTATGTAATGTTGATAATATAATAATTGTTATTTTAAATCAAATTATAATTATTATTAACTACGGGAAACAGACAGAGAAAAATAGACTCCAGCGCGGGGATTTGAACCACCGGCCTATTTATTTCCCTCCTCTATATTTCCAGTGTAGTATATTATACTGGAATAGTGCTGGAGTCTATTTTTCTCTGTCTGTTTCCCGTAGTTAATAATAATTATAATTTGATTTAAATTAAAATTTATTAAAAATTATTTTCGTTCCGTAGTATGAATACTACCAAAATCGTAAAATATGAATTTCTAATTGTTATTGCTATATAATATATAATGTTAGTGAAAAAAAAAAAAAAAAATAGTTCCGAATTTATTTACTTCGCATAAATGACAACCATCTAGAGAGCTGATCTTAAACCTATAAAAGGACAAATCTTTGTACAACGGTTCTCCCCAACACCAAATCTAAACCGTGTCATCGATATATTTGAAATAATATAATCGATAAATAATATAATCAATATATTTCCTGTTTTGCTGTCATTCAATGTTTATCTCTTATTTATAAAAATCACAAATTTGAAACCCGTCAAAATGAAGATTGTAAATATGGGATATGGCAAAACAAATAAAATAACTTGCGGATTTTTTTCCGAACTAACTTTCTATACAGCAAAATTTGCTGAAAACCAATTAAATTCTGCTGAAAGATGGCCAAAAGTATTAAAATAATGCATTGTCATCGTGTTCTGAGCTAAAAGTTTCAAATGTCTAGCTATTCGGGAAGTTAGTTAGAAATCGATTGCCAGATTTGTACCGGACAAACAAACAAACAAGAAAGCAAGCTAATAAAAACGTAGTAAAAACAAAGGTACTTTACTCTTGACAATTTTTGAAAACTCGTAATAACACACTGTACATTAATTAATTGGACTAATTTTTTCAACTTCTTAGTTTAAGACCAAGCAGGGCTGATGCCCAGAAGCTCAAATTTCAACTCAAAAAGTTTTGTCATTTGCATTCTACGTGCACCCAATCTGTGGGCACTCTGTAGGCCATGTCAACTAGTATAAGTCAACATTTTCTGGAGGTGACCTATAATGTAAACCACTATATTTGAAAATTCTTCTAAAATGATTCTGAAGAAAGCTTGCACTGGGAATGATAAAAAGTAAAACGGCTAGAGAACTGTTATTTTAATAATAATGGCTATAATGTTGTATTGTGATATTGACCTGTTTGAGCTTCGCAGTACTTGAATCAAGTTTAGCTGCTGCTGAATCATAAAGTTTCTTTTTTTGTGTATATTCTTCTAAAACTTCATTGTAGTGTTCTCTGGTACTTCTGAGTTCTGAAAGTAAAGGAATAATTAGAAATATATTTTTAAGACAATTAACTGCTAATGGTTTATGAAGCTTTATTATGTGTGAAATGTAATTAATAATTTACCTTCAATTAGAGGTTGAAGTTTTGTCTTTTCTTCCACGATTCTCTGTTGAATCTCTCCGATAAGTTTTTGGATTTCGTCTTTACTCATTTCATCCAGTTTCAAATCTTTCTTATCTTCATCTCCGAACTACATAAAAACAAAATATCTTGTAGCTTGAAATCTCTTTTGTCCATACTAGTATGTAGAGCTGTTTTTAACATGGATATATTCTAGTTCTGGGGTGCAGAAGAAATTTCCGTCACGCAAAAAACAACATGAAAATTTGACACTCTTAAATATCGTGCCAGGAAGTTAAGATTTAACAGGTGGTCAATAGGTTTTCATTTATAGTAAAATATCTTGAAGATAGGCGGGCTGAAGTTTCAGTAAACGGTATTTTAAATGTGACACTTAAAATGAGGCGTTTAAAACCATAACGGGCCATCCCTCTAGAGTCCTGACCTGAGATACCTTTGCGGGCCAAGACACATGGCCCGTTCTGGTTGTAGATTTACAACTCTTTAAGCAGCTGGAACCAACCCAACACATGCTGCTATCTGTTGAGAAATATGATAACTTAATATAGACCACTATGGCACTCAAATATAAGCTAAAACCAAGTGTAAGGACCACTCCTGTTTTGTGGGTTGGCCGTTAGAAATTCTATTTCACACCTTAAGATCCATCTACTATATCAATTAGACAAATGTTAACTGTTTTTTTCCTCTACATTTGAAATTTGGAGTCAATGCCCAAAAACAGGTCCATCATTCAATGTATTTCCATGAAATTGAGAAAATTATTTTTTTTTTATCAGTTATTGGATAGCCATTGAAAATTATAGAACTTTAATTCCTGTAACCTTCTACTTACCTCTTGTCCAATCCTCTCTACTATTATCACAGACTTAGACTAGTATTCGAATTAGGGTGGGCATAAAAAGTCCAAAACGGGACATTTAAAAGGGGAGGGATGTGTAGCTTCTGTTCATTTACTCTGTACCCCCCAAAGGAAAGGAGTGGGGGCCCTCCCCTCGGGAAACTTAAAGGAATTTTGAGGCTTGAATCTTAGATCAAATTTCATCTTTTGACATCATCAGTTATCAAAAAATAAAAGTAAGAAATGAAATGTGTAAAATGTATTAAAAAGTATTATTAGTCATTATTCATAATTAATCATGATTTTATTAAATTCACCGGTACCAATATTTAGTTTCGTTCCTATTTGAATCTGACTTGCTTAACAAATACTATTACATTTAAAATAAAGTTAATTAGCAAAGGTTAGTAGTTATCCCCTTATTTTTTGTTTTATAAAGGTGTTGGACAACTTGGTCGTATCAAATTACCTGAAGTGTTGAATAAGTATTTCTCTGCTGATTCAAAATATCTATTGTCCTTGCTAGAATGCCGGATTCAGAAACCAGGGCTCCAAGTTCTGCTTTTTTTGCTTTGTACAATGTGGACCTTACCTAAAATAAAAGTTTTTATTATTATGCTGAATGCAACCAGCATTGCAAGTGTCAAACAGCGTACTTCATTTATTCAATGGAAAACATTTTCTCACCTTCAATTTGCTGACATAATCTTTAAATTCTTCTTCTGTTACAACTTTATTTCCATCTCTCTGTTTTCCCTGTCAACATTCATTTATGTAAGTTTAATGTTAACCCATACTTTTCAACAAGAGAAAGAATAACCAGGAAAAATAGGGGGAAGAAATAAGATAACATTTTTTGTGCTATAATTCTTGTGGTTTATATTTATGAGACATCTTTAACAGAATCATTTTTGGAATGAAGTTCCTTATGAGGAGCTCGGAAGTAAATCCGAAAAGAACGTCCTTCACCAAACCGACCATCGGTGACGATAACTTAGTACACATGTTCATTTTACCAATGCCCAGGACGAGTTCGTTGGACAACGTTGTCTGCCAAGCGTTCACACGCAACGCTCACGTAAATGTATTCTGCAAATGTAAAATTGGAATTTTAGGATGGGAAAAAATTCAACCTTTATCTTCTTGTATCAACCTGATACAAGCAGAAGTTTTTGTGTAGTTAAGTTATATATTTTATAATATTTTACATGGAGTAGGCCGGGGTAAGGAACTTCGTTCCTACTGGGTGACCCATAACACCACACAATTTTTTTTTTTTTTTAGATTGAAACTGAAATCATCTATACTGAATAGTGAGAGGCAAGCAAGTGAAAAAAGAACACTTTTTGAAGGTGGTCTTATTAAAAAACAGCCACTGAAGTGTTACTGTTAGAGGTAAACGTGATCATGATTAATCTTTAATTAAATGTAAACCTGTATTTGTTGGTTGATGTGATCTAGCTCTTCCTTTAACCTGTTGTACTCATCTGCCAGTTGTTCTTTCTTTCTCTGCGCTATGGATGCCTGTTGCCTCATAATAGTTGTTTTCTCTTCGACACTGTCAGCTACATCTTTTTGTACTAACTCATTTACTTCCTCTGATAAATTTTCTACCTGTAACAGGATTCCTTTTTACCAAGATCTAAATCAGACATTCCCCTCAAAATGTCCTAATTTTTGTTACTGTGAAATGGGGAACATATTATGATAACAATATTTGCGAAAATACATACACTAAAAATTCATAATTATCTAGGTTTGAGATTCAAAACCCGAAAGAGGCAAAGTTCTTATAGCCACACATCTTATGTTGAGAATTTTCTTAGTCATGCCTAGAATATTCCCATTTGACTTTCTTAACATTTTAATATTCGAATTTTGTAATTTTTTTTTGTTAAAACTCATTATCTTGTTTAGAAAGGCTTTCAAACTTAAAAAAGATCCATAAAATTGGTCACCCAACAATATTCAATAATAATATTTAGACAATGGTAATTAACTTACAACTAGATTCCATGGTCATATTCCCTCAAATAATTTGCTTACTTTAAATAACATTTAAAAAAGTTAAGTTATACACTGGCTTGGCAAAATTTCCTGGGACTTAGTTGAGCTGCGGCAGTGTGTTTCTTAAAACTCTCTTCTATTCTCAGACCTATATAATTTATTTCTAGCAATACACTACCTTTATACCTGCCCCCTACATTTCTATGCAACCATAGAAGGTTGATACGTGATGCCCCAGATACACTTCATCTGGGGCATCACGTATAGAAATGGGAAACTTACAAATATAATGCACATATAATTAAAAATTTTCCTGCATATTGATAAAAATTACATTATTTATGGATACTTTTTCATTTCATACTCTCTCGAAAAACCAAATATGCTACATCGAAGCCCAGTTAATCTACGACAGATACATACGCCCAAGATTCGCAAAATCGAACCTGTATACAGCTGTGTCTCAACATAGAGGACTGAAGATGGAAATTTTATTGAGAGAATACTTATGACATGAAGAAGTATCCATAATTTGTCCATTTTTGACCAATCTTCTGAAAAAACTTTAATAATTAAAGTTTTTTTATATACATAATGTGCCAGTTTTTTTCATTTCTATACATGATCCTCCATAGAATATATTTATTTGTCAATTTTCTTATTTATACATAATAATTCTATATTTTTTTAAAACTAAAATACCAAGTATTACTTGTGCCAGAACATACCGGTGGAATATACCTGTAAACTATACCAGCAAAATTTTATATAAAATGTTAATTGACAATAAATGCAGAAACCTTGATTTTTACATACAATTCAGAAACCTAAAGAGGCTCTCGTCCCAATTAGTTCAGATTTCCTGGGTTCTACTGTATGTATAAGATAAGATAAGATAAGATAATCCATTTATTAAATTCAGTTATCTTTTACATTTACAAATCTATACAAAATTCGAATTCAAATCAGCCAAAGCTGTGGATTTACATAATATTTATTAAATAACTTATTTTTATACGCTTCATTTATTTTAATGGTAGGATTTTATTAAATATATATATTTTTTTTTTAGTTAGTATATATATATACTAGTCTACATAACTAACATTGAAATGCCTATATACATGCACACTTAACCATACAATACATACATATATATGAACATGCATGCACATACATACATACATATACATACACACATACATAACACAAACAATAACATAACAGAATAAACATATTATAAAACCCTAAATAACAGTATAAACATATATAATAACAAAAAAAACACCAAACTTAACTTTGTAAAAAGTAAATAATAAATTATAAATTTAACAGATGTGTATATATATTATATCTAAAATTATACTGTAGTAGGTTACATATATTATATTTGGTTAGCTCATCATGATCGAAAGCGGTGGGTTATTCCGGTTTAAGCCAGGCCTGAACATAAACACTGCTCATTCTCCTCCACTCTATTCTCTCCCTAGCCACTCTCTTCCATAGCACACCTCCACAGCACCTTCTCATTTCCTCGTCCCATCTAGCCCTGGGTCTTCCTCTTCTTCTTTTCATATCCATAGGACACCAGTCTATTATTTTATTACTCCATCTTCCGTCTTCACTTCTTATCATGTGGCCTGCCCATCTCCATTTTTTCTCCTGAACTAGCTTACCTATGTCGTCAAAACCTGTTGTGTTCCTTATCCATATATTAGTTTTCCTCTCTCTTCTACCAATGCGGAGCATGCTCCTCTCCATTCTCCTAACCGTAACTCTCAATCTATTCAGAATCTTATCAGTAATAGTCCACGTCTCACATGCATACATCAACACAGGTTTGACCACACTCTCCCATAACTTTTTTTTCTCTTTTATTCCTACTTCCGATCTGAATAACTTCCTATATTTGTTATATGCTTTCCATGCTAGACCAATTCTTCTTCCTATCTCTTTATCCATACTGTCTATTTTAGATATTAACTGTCCTAAATATACAAACTCATTCACTTCTTCTATTTCTACCCCATTCACGTTAATTTTTACCTCATTTTTATTATTTATCGCCATGATTTTAGTTTTTTCTAAATTGATTTTCAATCCTATTTTCCTAGCTTCCTCATTCAGACTTTCTATCATTTTTATTATTTCTGTTTCTGTCTTTCCCACAAGCAGAACGTCGTCGGCAAACTTTATTTTATTTAGGGATTCTCCATTAATTTTTATACCGAACTGTTCCCATTCTAGCTGTTTAAATACATTTTCAAGAATCGCAGTAAATATTTTGGCCGAAGGTACGTCACCCTGTCTTAGCCCTCTTTCGATCTTAAGATACTTCGCTTCTTTACCTAATTCTATTTTAAGTTGAGCATTATTGTAAATAAATTCTATTATCTCTATGTAATCTTTCTCTATCATATTGTCTTTGAGCGCTTGAATTATATACTCCTTTTTGACACTGTCGAACGCCTTCTCAAAGTCTATAAACAATAGATAAACAGGAAAGTTGTACTCGTGTGCCTTATACATAATCTGTTGTACTACAAATATTGCTTCACTCGTGGAAAAGTTACTTTTGAAACCAACCTGATCAGGGGGTGAGTTCATATCCAGGGTTTTGCTTATTCTGTTTGTAATGATGGTCATGAACAGCTTATAGATAACAGATAGAAGATTTATGGGCCTGTAATTTTTAATTTCAAGCTTATCGCCCTTTTTAAATAAGAGTACCAATTTCGAAAATAGCCAAGCCTTTGGTATTTCCTTAATAACTAAAATTGTATTAAATAAACTTAATAGCTCTTTTCTTAAAGCTATCCCTCCTGCTTTTATCTGTTCATTGATAATATCATCTAGTCCAGCTGCTTTTCCTGATTTTAGTTTCCTGGTAGCATACTCTAGTTCATCCATCTGAATTAATTCCACATTTAAATTATTTTCTTTTTTCTCCAGTTGATCTATATTATCTAGTCGTATATTCCTCTGGCTTCCATCGCTATACAGTTTATCGTAAAAATCATAGATTATCTTGAACATTTCTTTTTCATCTTTTTTTACGACATTGTTGCTGTCTTTCAGGGCTGTTATTAGTTTCTTGCCGATGTTTTGATTTGTAATACATTTCTTTAAACTGGTTCCGTTTTCAATAGCTTTCCTAATATCCTCTATTTTTCTCTCATCTAACCATTTTTTAATTTCAGTTCTTATTTCCCTAGATATTTGAAAATATTCTTGTTTTCTTATTTCATTGAGTTTAAGTTTTCTTCTTTTTCTCATTAATCTTTTAACGTTCTTTGGGATTTGTTTTATTTGTTTTTTATTGTCCATTTGTATCATAACTTCGTTAGTACTTTCTTTAATACTACTAACTACTATTTTTTCCATATCATCTACATCATTATCTTTATGTTTATTATTTTTTCTTCTTTCATTAAATTTTTCCATAAGTTTACTTTCATAGCCTTTCTCTTTTAACAACTCTGTATTTATTGAACTTCTTTTTTTAAATTTTTTTGCGTGGCCTCTTTTATTAAATTGGACAATAGCTTTGACCGCCCTGTGGTCACTACCTATATTTATTTTTTCATCAACGTCAACATCCAGGACCATATATTTTTTATCAGTAACTATGTAGTCTATCTCGTTTTTAGTTTTCCCGTCCGGGCTGATCCAAGTCCATTTCCTTTCTGGGTTTTTGTGGAAAAAAGTATTCATAATATTCAATTTATTAGATTCGATAAAAACAGCCATCTTCTCTCCCCTTTCGTTTCTGCTTCCAAGTCCATACCGTCCTATCCCTTCTTCTCCTTTGGTCGGTCCTATCTTAGAGTTCCAGTCTCCTCCTATAATAGTGCATCTACAATCGTCCTCTTCGATAGCCAGCTGTAACATGTTGTAGAAGGTATCGCACTCTGCTTCCGTAGCTTCGGTTGTAGGCGCATACACTTGGATTATTTTAGTACGACCCTGTTGTTTAGTTTTAGGCTTCAATATTAATTTAGAGATTCTTGTAGAGTAGGTTTTGTATGATGCTATATAATTTGCTAAGTTTTTATTAACGATAAAACCAGTTCCTCCTATACTTGCTTCTCCGTTATAATAGAACTTTAGGTTGTCTTCCATTAGGATACATCCTTCGCCGTTTCTTCTTATTTCTGATAAGCCTATAATGTCCCATTCTATATTCTTCAGTTCTTCAAGTAATTCTACAACTTTCTCATCTCCTCTTAAAGTTAAACAATTGTAGGTATGAAATACAATGTAGTTTTTATTTGCTTCATTTTTGGTATCTATTAATTGCTACATGTTGCTATTTTCTTTTTTTAAATTGATTAATAACTGAGTAAAATCCTTCTTTACAATTTCTTCAAGTACTGCCTGCCCGTCGCTATCTTTGTGATATAACCCTATTCCGTCTTTCCACCAAAATCTTTTACTTTCGAGCACCAATTCGTCCCTTACTACTGTTACCCTTATCTCTTTATTTACTTTTTTTATTTCTTTTTTTAATTTTATCAGAATAGAGCGTCGCTTTCTTGTAGGTGTAATCAGGTCTTCTTGTATGGATACGTTTGTTCCTTGTAGCTTCGCACATCTTCTTAGGATTCTTACTTTCTCGTCTAAAGTTGCTAGTGTTATTATCAGTGGTTTTGTATCATCTGCTGCTTTCGATGTAGAACGAATATTCTTAATGCCGACTTCATTTTCTATTTCTAAAGTATTTTTAAATATATCCTGTATTTTTTGTTCGATTTCTTCTTTATTTTCATATTTTATGCCGTGGATTACTAAATTATTCTCTAGTTGCATGTTTTGTACTTTTTCCAGCGTTTTTTCATGCATGTCTATTTTTAATTTCATTTCCCCGATTTCTTGCTTTAACTTTTTATTTTCCTCAGCGAGCACATTAACTTCCGACGTTATTTTGACGATGTCTTCTTTAGTCGCTAGATTTTTTTCATCTATTATTCGGCCGACACTGATCTCCATAGCAGCCATTAGCTGTGCTATTGACATTTTTCCAACTTGATCCTCTGGTTTCACTGAATTATCCTTATTACTCATATTTTCCTCTTGCTTTGTACTCGCAGTGTCTACGGCTTCTCCTTCCTCTCTCAGTCTCTTAGCTCTTGGTGAAAAGTATTGTTCTAATTTTTGCTGATTTTCCATAAGACCCTCTCGTTTTAAATGAATACTTTATTTATTTATTTTTTATTATTATTATATATTTTCTGATGAACTTTTACTCTAAATGCAATTATATATACATCTTATAATATTAGACTAACAACTATAATAATACAGATTTTATATGTATACATTTATTCAATATTCAAATAGGAATATGAGAGTATAATTTTAATTGGATAGAAGAATGTATGTTCCGCTGAAAGTTAGATATTGGAAAGAATTGTTTATTTATTTGTTTACAATCATTTTGTGTGTTTATTGTTATATTACTGTTGGTATATTTTATTTTTAGACCATCGAATGTAATATTTCAGTTTTTCTCTATTTATTTTGTGTACAATTATTTAAATGTTCTTCTCTATAGAACTATTTACAGCATACATTTCATGATAAAAATTTAGAGTTGCCGGTGAAGGTCGAACCAGTGATCGATCATCGACTTCTCGTTAGTTATTTTCTGTATGATTTACAATAAAGCTGGTTTCGTCTAGGTTAAAAACTTCTTCCACAATTTATAATATGATTTAAATAAAATATATAAATCTTTATAGTTATAATGTGCCAGTTTTTTTCATTTCTATACATGATCCTCCATAGAATATATTTATTTGTCAATTTTCTTATTTATACATAATAATTCTATATTTTTTTAAAACTAAAATACCAAGTATTACTTGTGCCAGAACATACCGGTGGAATATACCTGTAAACTATACCAGCAAAATTTTATATAAAATGTTAATTGACAATAAATGCAGAAACCTTGATTTTTACATACAATTCAGAAACCTAAAGAGGCTCTCGTCCCAATTAGTTCAGATTTCCTGGGTTCTACTGTATGTATATAATGTTTTATATAAACCTAATATTTATTGTGATATATTTACTAACTCTTCTTTTTATCTGTGCTATATCAGATTGGCTGAGTGGTGGCCCTGCTGCTATCTCTTTCATGATATCTATTTCCTTGTTTGCTCTTTCTATATCCTGAGGCAGCCGTTCCCTCACAAAATATTCATTTACTCTGTATTCTTCTTCCAACTGTTTGAGCAATGCTGAAATTTTAAGCATGAATTAATGAATTGTTTTATTTAACCATAGTAATACATGACATTTTTTAAAATTACAAATTACTTATTATTTAAATGTGTGAAATGAGATCATTTTTTTTAAGGTAGTGTGGAAGTTGATTGTAATTTTGGCACTTCTTTAGATTGTTACTCCCCTTATAAATAAAACAGAGGGGAGTAACATTCTAGAGAAGGTGTACGGAATGTTCTTCTTTAGACTGTTACTCCCTTTATACAAACAGAAGTGTGATATTCCTAACAAAATCATACAAAATAGTATTTTTAATCATATATTTAAAAAAAAATCAATGTAAAGGATTTTTATCATTGTTCATAACATAAATGGGGGAAATGGGAAATAGATTATTTACGGGTGGGGGGGGGGGGGGGTTGTGTGTTGAAAATGAATTCCTTGGTCTATGTTTAGAATATGTTTTATAACCTTCCTAACTTCACAAGGAAGGTAGCATGTTATGTTATTTGTTGACGTTCTCAAGGCATGTCGCATATTATTTTTGTTATGTTTTTCGAGTGAGTAAAAAATTAAACCAAGAAAATCATTTATTTTATTGTTGAAATTAAAATATTAGTTTTTGAAGACAAAATGTCTGTGGTTTTTAAAGATGTCGAAGATTTACTGGACGCCAAAATGTCAGTTGATTTATTTGGGAATTTAATCGGATCGTTGCGGGGTCTGTCTCTTAATCCGGAATTCTGTGACGAGCTTGTTTCAGATTATCCTAGCATTATAGTGAAAACTTTGTGTCATGCTGTCGATGTAAAACAAGTGTCCGACCCTGCTTTAGACTTTCTTATCAACGTTTCTTCCCATCCCGGTACTATTTCAAAGGTAATAAATTCAAAGCCTTATGAATTTTCAGAGTTTGCCGGTTTGATTGTTAGACTTATCATGGAATCTCCTGATGTAAATATAAGGCAAAAAGCGACTCAGCTTCTGTCTAATGTAACCAGGGAAAATACATCCTTTTTCGAACAATGGAAAAATTCTAGTTTAGATACTCTTGACAGAATTTTTGAGATAGCTCTTCTGTCGAGCGATATCGAAGAAGAAGAAAAACTTAAAGACGATTCTCTCATGGTTGTTTTAAACCTTTCTCAAGAAATCGATTGTCAAAAATTTCTAGTAGAAAATCTAAATTATTTTAACGAAGTACTGACGATTTCCGAAACCGCTTCTGAAAAATGGAACATGGCTTGTTTTGGACTGATTAAAAATTTACTGAAAAATTCTATTTTTCACGAAGTTCTTGTTAAAAACACGGATTTGTTGACCATTTTACTAAGACCGCTAGTCGGCCTTAACGATTACGAAGAAAAAATCATTAAGGATTTTCCTGATAAATTGAAGAAATACTTAGGGATTCGCAAAGATATATCAACCGATATACGACAAATCATTCTGGAATCACTCTACTTACTGTGTGCAACAAAAACCGGAAGGGTTGATATGAGGAGTTTCAACGTTTACGACATATTAAAAAATATATCCGAGCTCGATTTAACAGATGAAGAAAGTGACAATTGTTTGGATTGCATCGGTCTATTAATCAGAACAGAAGATGAAATCAGCTTTGACGACTTATTGACTTTACAAATTCCTGATGATGTACAAGAAAAGTTTAATAAATAAATATATCTATTTTTCATTTATAACTTTCTTTTATTTGTTAAGAGATTTTCCTTTTTCTTAATTAACTTATTGGTCAGGAAATTATAATAATGTAAGTCAAAGACTTGAACTTTTGAATCGTGCAAATTGAACAAGTGCAAAATCTTGGGCACAAGTTACCTTAACGAAAGGTTACGTTACTCGCTTGAAACCTGGATCGAAACACCGGCATGTCGGGTTCGAACCTTTAAGAGATGACACATATTTCTATCTTACTTTCACCTTGAGTAGATAAGTAAAGTAGCTGATCCCCCTCCTGAAATAACCTAATAATGTGTATATCAAAATCTATTGGTTAATATTATCCCTCATCAAAATTTATGTAAAAGCTGCTCATAATTGTGTCATTATATATAGTAGAGCGTCAATTATCTGAACGTCAGTTATCTGATCTGGCTTCATGGAAAAAAAATCAAAAGCCCCCTCATAATTAATTTCTAAAAAGACTGTTAGCTTTATAATTATTTTTTGTTTTCACTATGTACTAAAGATAAATAAACAAAGATGCTTTTTGTACAGAGGATTGATTTACTTTATTTATTTCCTTTATTTGTTGGTGAATTTTGATTATCCGAACCACCCTAAATAATAAACAGCTTGGTTAAAATCTGAGTCACGAAGGGTTTGAAGTCTGCCGTTTCTTTTCCACTACTTCGTGTCTTGTTGTTGCTTCAAGTAAACATCACAATGTTGCACATCCATGAAGACGCTTCCAGTAGTGGAAGCGAAACGTCGGACTTCAGCCCCTTTGTGACGTGGATTTCACCGGAAAACCAATCTGTTTATTACGAGTCCACCCGCAGAACCACCCTACATAACATTTGTTCGGATATTGACGCTCTACTGTAGTCGCTATTGACTGAGATTTGAGTTTTAGTTTAATACAGTACAGAAATTAAATCTCCTATTTTTTATAAACTACATTATTATTATTATTTTTTTTTTTTTCTATAATTTTAAAAGCTATGCATTTTGGAGTTTTACACTGTGGTGTAGTTTTCTGGTTATTGATCCTTAGGTCGGTGAGTTCCTGAGACAGTCTTACTGTTTTGGCTTGCAATTCCTCTATGAGGTTAAGTTCTTCCTGTCGTTGGTGAAACAGTTCTCTTTGTCTCTCACGTTCAAGCCTTATATTCCTCACAGCTTCGACAATAGCATCCTTGTTGTCCACCCCTTCCAACTGTAAAGAGAAATTAATTGTATTTTTCCTCGTGTCCAAAGCTTATCGATAATGGAAAGGTAAATAGATGTAGCTCAAATTTGTCCTTGAAATCAGTGTTACAACATAAATGATATTTTGCTTTAAATTTGTTTGTCTGATAAAAGGCTGGATCCTCAAAATGGTGTGAAACATGTTCTTTTGCTTCTTTTAACATGTAGTGTTGTAGCCACGTTGGCTCTTGCTGAGGAAAGGTAAATGGTTGTAAACTGACTTCAGAAAAAAAAATGTTGGTTACAATAAAAAAGATTGCACCCTTTAACTTATATATTTATGCTAAAACTATTAACTATGATTTAAAAATTAGTTTAAAAGTTTATAGCTTACAGTATTATTAAGAAAATAATGAACATTTGAAAATAAACTTGTAGGTTTACGACAGACTATGGGATTTAAATGCAGTATCTATGGTTTATCAGACCAATTTTTGTGTTTTATTCACTGTGAGTAGGTATGTTCTATTATTTATAAAGCTATTAGGAAGTGGGTGTGGGATGAAGCAGAGGGATGCAGGCAGTCCAAGATGTTACTGCCAAAAATAAACAAAAGGAAAAACAGATGGCTGTTAGGACTGAGCAGGACCAACCTGATAAATCTGGCTGATCTGGGGATGAGAAATCTGGAGACTGCAGGCTCAGTAGATATCTGACATTGCTAAAGGTAGAGGAGGACCCCATATGTCCAGTGTGTGGAGAGGAAGAGGAAACAGCTTACCATTATCTGGGAGTGTGTGAAGGATATGGGAGACTGTGCATATCTTAGGGAAGGGAGAAATTGGGGTAACAAATTGGAAATTGGGATACACTGAAGTGGCAAGACATCCTCTCCTTCATAATCCAAACAAAAAGGTTTGAGAGTGAGCAGTGGTGGTTTGATGGGTGTGGGAACGTCTATGTTTGGCAAAGAGGATCCAAATGGGGTCTGTTCGCTAGGCTAGGCCTCCACGCCCCCTTACTTCTACTACTACCTATAATTTATAGGATATGATCAATACCTTTCTGACAAGTCGTTCAGTTCTTTTGATTACAATTTCTTTCTCCTTTTCCATAGTTTCAATATCAGCTCTTAGTTCATCAGTAGATCTACCCTCGGCCTTTAATGTCTCGTATTCTTTATGTGTAGTTTTGAATTCCTCTATAGCTTGTTCATACTGTGAAAATCAAAGTTCCAATATTCAGTAACATTTTTATGTATTATTAGTGGATATTTAAAAATACTTTAAAGGACAAAACATACTTACTGTTTCATAGAGGGACGCTATGTCTGCATCCGCTGCCATCTCTAACGGGATTTCAACTTTAACCAAATACTGAGCTAAGTAAGCACGTTTTTTTAAGTCTTGCATATTTTTGAAAAGCCATTCTAGTATCGGATTGATAATGTTTTTGTCACCTTGTACAAGGCCTTGACGAAATGCAACTCTGAAATTAAAGATAAAATTAAATTTATTAATCCCTTAACAATAAATATTTAGTAAAACCTATTAATGGTTCTTTTTTTTTAAAAAAAAGTAGAAACTTATCAGTTGTTGTTGCCCTTAACCCTCGGATGAGCACGTCTCTCTTTTACAGGGATGAACCACATCAGAGCCCATTCAAAAAGATGAGCAACATTGATTCCCAGTTGGTCTAAGCTTAATAGAGACAGAAAGGGCTCACCCCTTGATAGGACTTAATTTGCCAAAATATGTATATATGCCATGTATATTTTTTATATATAAGAAAGAACAGCATCGCCAAGCATAGCAGTTCCAAACCTTACATTTGTCAAAAGCACACTTCCCTAAACTGACTCTTGGCCTCATCGTAGCCCAGACATTAATCCGTTCTATTGTTATCGGTGAGGTCACATGGAAAATGCCGAAAACCTTGGTGAGTCTCACCTTCCCGAAGGTGACGCAACTTGAGAAAATGTATTAAGGTAAACGGAGGACACTTTCAACACCTGTTCAAATATGTATTTAAAATAAATTGCGTATTTTTTATGTTTAATTTTTTTTTTTTTGTCCCCAAAGACAAATATCTGTTAAAAGGTTCTGTCACACAGAATACATGTAACAAAAAAAAAATCTTATTATAGAGTTACATAAAATAATTTTAAGGCTATTTTGATGAACACTATAAATAATCACTATAAATTGCTTGATATCGTTTAACATACATGTTTATTAATTATCGAATGAAAGGAGACTTACGTGTCTGATCCTGGATTATATTTTAAAACTCTGAGAGATTTTAATAATCTTATTGTTGTTTCTTCTGGTTCTTCTGACCTCACATCTATTTTGTTCTTGTTATCTACCTCTCCAAGAACATCTGTTAGAATCTATTACAAATTATATTATTAAAAAAAATGTATTGCTGTTACCTTTGAAAAAATAAAACTTCAATAAGTTTAGTAGTTTAATACTTACCTGTAGTCTATCTTCTGCTACTAAAGAGTCAAATGATATCAAGTTATAATTTTTATTATAAGGGGGTTTACTTAATTCGTTTATGATATATTTAACGTTTTCACTCATTTTATACTCTGTTACTGCCAAATCCTTATATTTTGAAGTAATCCTAGTATCTTTAGTTAATATATATCCTATAATGTTTTAGGGAAGAAGTGTATATTTATTTCCATGGTAATCATTTTAGAAACAACAAAATATATTGATCAAGCTCTGCAATCATAATAGCAGTGTTTTAAAAACAATGTTTATACATTTTAATTTGATTGATAAAATAAGTAAATCCTTTCTTCAATTTATTTGATTTATTTTCCTTTCTTTATTTTATTTTGTATTAATTATTTTGCTTAGTCACTTTGGTTAAATTTGATTAGAAAGTTGGCTGGCCTATCTCCAGGTAAACAATAATGACATCCAATGACTGAATAAATATTGAGGATACTTTTAAACAAAAAATAAATGTATATTGAAAATTAGAAAAAATAAAAAAAAGCGATAAAGTGAGAGAGAGAAGAATATTTATAATCCCAAAATGGGATTTGGAATATTTGTGGGCACATCTTTTTTTTAACACAGTTGTTGTTTGGCAATCGATTTCAGTTTTTATGTAAATGTTAAGTTGGTAACTCCGTATAAAATCATATGTTTTTAGTTCCCAAATTGGAAAATGTCATTTTAGACTTCTCTCGGGATTTTCATTCCCTGATTAGGAAATAATGATTACGGTTTTATTTAAGTTTGTTTTTTTATTAATTCTTCCTATTTTATAAAGCATATTGTGTAGCTTGAACTGTATAATAATATTACCTAAGTGTACTTAACAGTTTAGTTCTTAGATAGTTTTTATTCGCTTTGTTTATCACTTGAGAACTGAGCTTCATATCGTGTACAACTAATTTTATCGCTTATTATAATAGTTTTTTTTTATCGTGGTCATATCGAAGTTGCTCCACCGTAAGCGTTCTTGGAAATGGATCTGGTTAGTTAAAAAAATCCCGAATGGTCCGAGAAAGTGTGTTGTTATTTTGCTATGGATACAATGTTCGAAGTGTATTTTGCTCATGAACAAAGTTTTCTAGAAGCAGACGAAATTCCGCCGACAAAGGATCCCGTCTGGATCCTCGGAAAATCCTACAATTCTAAAGGTAAGAAACTCAAACTCTAAAGGGCCTCAGTAACAGCGACATACTTGTAACCTTGTTAAATTCGAATTTAAATGCGTAACCTAATTTGCTGGAAGGATGCCAACCTGTTGAAAATAAGGTAAAATGAATAGATGCAATCTAATCATTATTTTAGCATCTTATTTGTAAGTGTTTGGTTCAAAGAAATATTTATGGCACACAGTCCAGCCTTAAATGGTTAGAATTTATTTGACGTTATGCTATCATTCGTATATTTATCCTCCTTATTTGCGGATAACTATATTATAATAATGGAGCATTAGAATATTGTTACCTAACCCACTAAACAATCAGTTGTATACTATAATTATCACTATTGTGATCAAGGGTTTATCATTCTCATGTTTATAAATCATAATGTTCCTTTCTTTAATACACCTACTTTAAAGAGGAAGGGACATAATCTTGTTCAAAAATTCGAAATTTAATGTAGTCAACAGAATTAAAACTATTAGAAATATAACTGTAATAATGTAGTAGAAATTAAACTATAGTTATTAGGTATAAGGTGTATTCAGAGAATTTGGGCGATAAACTTCAATTACCGGAATGGCACTTTTGTACTTTAGCACCCCCCTTGGTTCTAAACAATAGTCTGCCCTACAAAAGTCACAAAGGTTTGTGTGTTTGTCTCCCCAAGACATTGAGACTCCTGGGAAGTTTTATATTTAATATTCCTTTATCCTAAAAGTTAATTAGACTAAG
This sequence comes from Gerris lacustris, assembly GCA_951217055.1. Lineage (NCBI taxonomy): Eukaryota > Metazoa > Arthropoda > Insecta > Hemiptera > Gerridae > Gerris > Gerris lacustris. The sequence goes on from OX578278.1 coordinate 75,597,657, forward strand.
GGATATGATCACAATTATATACACAAGTGTGATATTCCTTTGTCCCAAGATACATTGGAATAAATATCCCTTCGTCTTAATAGTAATTTAGACTAAGGAATATATGCTATTCTGTATGTGTTCCTTTGTCTAAATAACTATTACACAAAGGGATATAGGGGGGTGCTAAAGTAAAAAAGTACCAGAAGAATATTTGGTTAAAATAATAACAAAGAAGCCTTCTTTTTAAGGCCGGGCCACACCTGTCTGCACCGTGCCCACACTGTATGAACTCAAATCAATGTTAGTATATTTGTATATGCTCACGCAGCTGTTTCATTGAGACAAAATGTTAAAAAGTTTAACAAATAGTGAATTAGGGATGGTAGCACTTGCCTTAGTGGAAGAACACAGACATACACACATGAATTACATTGACATGATAATTGGAGAAGAATTCAATGCAGAAGTCAGATAAGAATGTGGGTTCACTGCGCTTGGAAGAAAAGATTGGTTGAAGGCTGCCTCATCTGGCAATGAAACCAAGTTTTAAAAATATTTTAGAATGTCAATCGATGTCCACATTCAAATAACTAGCAATTACCTTCCAAACACGTTTATTCTCTGTATTTCTATACTTTTCACTCGACTGATCACACAAAACTTATAATTAATTCAATTAATTTTTCGAACTTTTGAACAGAAAAGTAGAATTAATATACAGTGTGTCCCAAGATAGAGTATCCGAGAGGAAAAATTTTCTTATTTTTGGGTTTTCGAAAAAAGTCATGCTTTATAAAAACTCCTGCTTGTTCCTTAAGCTCTAAAAACGATAAAATTTTCTTGATTTTGTATACAGGATGTTCTGTTTTTCGAAAACTTTAAAATATGATTAAGAGTAAACTACCCTTATTTTTGATGGTATCGAAACATATTATTTAGAAAAGTGGTTCAGAATTGCAAAAGAAACCTATAGATATTAAATATTATTTTACTTTATGAATTATTAAATTTTAGTTAATTTTTTGAAATATTAAATTTTAGTTTGTTTTCTAAAAATAAACAATAAGCTAACAACAACATATAGTTCTCTTAGGATTTTTATAATAAACAAGTGTGATAAGAAACAAGTGGATAATAGCTTGGAAGAGTTAAAGAAAAGAATTAAACAGGCCACTGCCAATATTCCCCTTGAGCAAGTTCACATGGCTTGTAAAGAGTTCATGGATAGTATCGAAATTTGCGCAGAAGTAGGTGGCAATACATTTGAATGGTCATTTTTTTTAATTTAATTTTTCAACTCTGTTGATTTTTTTGTGATACTTAAATAGATGTTAAGATTAGAATTATTAATTACATGTTAAGAGGATTTAATGCTATTTTCGAGCCTAAAACAAATTGTTTATTGTAAGAATATATCATACAGCACTAACTTAAAAAATAGTAAAACCTTACAGAATTTCTCGGGTAATTACCTCTATGTAAGATTACTTAAATGAGTTGAAGAGTTGTGTGTTAAAAAAGAAGTCGTAACTTAAGGAGAACTGGTAGTTCACCACGTCAATTTCCTATAAAACATTTATATAACGTACTGGTAATAGTAATGAAAATTAAACAACTCAGATCATTTTACACATTAAAACAACATACATTAAACAACAGGAAATTTATTCAGATTTCATTGAAGTTTCTTTGTTGCGAAACTTGTTTGGCCAGTGATAGATGTACCATTTTAAACATTATTAGACTCTGAATAATACTATTGAATGATGATTCCCAGTGTGTGTTTAGGTATTACCTTTAAATTTGAATATGGCAGTCTAAATGTGACGCAGTAACTTTCGAAATGAATTCTGCATGAAAAACCCAACATTGTTTGATCACTTCAGGTATTGCAGGGCTACCCTTCTCTGTTCATAAGTTTTAAAATAAAAACTCCTTTCTCTTTAAATATTATCTGAAGTAACCTGAATAAAAAGTATCCCCTAACAATTACATAACAAGATAGCAAAACTGACATATCAAACAAAAAAACAATTAAATTAACTTAATATAATAATAATAAGCTTCACGGACATCCTTTTTAGGACAGAAGCCTCTCCTTAAGGAGGAAAGAGTCAGTTTTGAGGTTAGAAAAGTCTTTTCACTACCTTGTCCCAACACCCGCGGTCCCTAGCCACTCTACCCCAATTTTCCCCCACTCTAGCAACTATTAACTTAATATATATAATTTAAATATTATAGAAATTGTTTGAACAAGGTTGTTGTAACAATTGTCAATAATTTATAAAAATAACAATTATGTAAGCAAGATTTTTTTATTGTTAACTTATATAGAGATGGGGCTCTCGCTCTAAGTGATTTGACACCTATTGAGAGACCTCAACACTAATTGAGGAGCTTAGTATCAAAGACGGACAAGAGCACATTTAAAATTTTACAGGAGAGCTGAAAAACTGTAGCTCAAATTCTACAGGTGCTAGAGCTATGATTTTTTTCTGTACATTCTTAATAGACTCAAAACTAGTTAGAAGTTCTGAAAACGTGAATTTCTTTGATATTTTAGCTGCAAAACGGAGTTAAAAAGTGGAGTTGTCTGCTTTTGAAACAAAAACCAGTTTTGTCCGTTTTTGAAGCAAAACAACTTGGAAAACAATTGTTAGAATAATAATTTTTTAGAAATAATTTTTTTCCACGTTTTTCAGAGTTTTTGGGGGGTACTGCCCCCAAATTTAGAGCTAAAATAAATTAATTTCTCAATTTCCCTCGGGGTATCATTTTTCTAAACATTTATGCCAAATATGGTAGGAGTTGGTATTCAGATGTTAAAGGCTGCAGTGCATCATGGGAACGAGTTAGTAAAATGCAGCCTCCTGATTGGCTCTTTAGGTTATGACCATTTTTGAAGCAAAACGTGTGTTGACTTGTCCGTATTTGAAACAAAACTACAATTATTATTGAATTTTTACCCACTTTTCTGGTCGTTTTTGATGCAAATGGATAGCAGAAACTTATGCAGCGGTCAAAATTCTATAAAAAAAATCGATAACTGAAATTCGAAAAAAATGTTGAATGTCCGTCTTTGATACTAGGCTCCTCAATTTATGTCTGCTAATTATGTTATACTCTTATGTAAATATTGAATGTTTTATAATTATTTTTTTTATGGTGGAAATAAATATATTCATTATTATTATAGATAATAGAAAGGAAAGCACTGTTTCTGAAACTACAGACCTTAGAACTAAGACTGTGTTTTTAATATACCCACAGGTAGTAAGAATTTTTCTATGTTGTACCTCACAGTGACATGTTTCAGTATTTCAGCTAATACTCTCGCATTGTTATTAATTAATTTTATTTTCTTGTCAATAAAGACATAAAATGTCATTATACGAAACTTTTATATCACAGTTAGCCATTTTATTTTTACAATTTTTATTGTAAGGAAAAAAATTGATCTTAATTCATGAAATATGTTTCTTTACTATTTTTACCTCTTGTACATTTTGTACATTTCCTTAACAAAGAAGCATATAGTCATCTATTAGATCATCATCTAAAAACAGTAGCTGTACTTCACAGATTAAATTTTCTGTGAGGATTCCATATGTTTATATAAACGGAATCCTTAATATCCTCAATAAATATGTTAATATTTATAAATTTAATTTAAAACTTCATTTTCATTTTTTATTTCATTTTACATTTAATATTATAATTAAGATTTAATAAAATCTATTAAAAAAAAAAAAAAAAAAAAAAATCCGTAAATATAACATATTTTTATTTTATGTTCTGGTGCTTTTGTTGGAAATCAATCAGTATGACTTATTATCCTGGTACTTCCTTAGGACAGTTTCTTCTATATATTTATCATAATCTGAATTTTAATTTAACTAAATGTTCTAAATATTCTACATTCTAAAGAAAAAACAATTTTGTTACTGATTACAAATACATATATCTCATTTTTATGTTATTGTCAAAACTATAATGGAGGTACTTTATCAACAACTAGAGGAGGTACTTAAAGTCTTAAAGATAAAACAAATGCCTCTTAAGATGTGGATTGCTGTCATAATCCTTTAGGAGAAATGACTATGTTAATGAAAGCTTTATTATCTCTGACACAACTGATATTAAAATAACATGAACAATGACATTAAGGTAGTAAAATATTAGTATAGTGTTGTAATTTACATTAACTATAATTTACACATAATTAATTTGTTACAAACAATAAATCTTGAATTTTGATCATGACCTTGTTTTGGTTCACACTATAATTACTAAACCATTTCATACTATTCACACATAATACAAGGCTCAATTTTAATTTTTTTATCTATTCATTAAATAGATTCATAAAAAAATATTAATAGTAAATATAATAAGATAATAAAAAAATAAATAATTAATAAAATAATAATAAATAGATAAATAATATAAATGTAAATATAATAATACATTATGATATTTATTATATATTATTTTATTTATACATTATGATATTTATACCTAATTTCTCTGAAATAAGTTTTTCTTAAATTGTTCTTAATTTGTTCACTACAGTAATTGGTTTAGTTTCAAAAAGTCTAGTTTACCTACCATTTATTTTAGTCTAGATAAGATTTGATTTGTTTATTTATTTAACCCTAAAACGCTAACTGTAAATAAAAATTATGTACAGTTTTAGTTAAATGTGAATCACAGAAAAACTGTAAACCACACAATCTCCACTCTCTAGCAGTGCTTTGTCTAGACCTTCCCGTTGTAGTACATACTCACTTCAGTTTTACTCAATGCGCTAGTGAGGATTGACAATTTTTTTCATTAAGTCACCACGTAAATATTACGTATAGTTAGTCTTAAAGTAGTATAAATTTCTACTAATAAATATAATAAATAAACACAAAAAATAATAAATAAACTCATAAACAATAAAAATAAATAAATAATAACAAAATCAAAATAAATTAATAAAGATAAAAGTATTTAAAAAATGTAATTAATTAATAAATGAACATGATAAACACATAAGTAACAAATGTACACCTAACAAATATAAATAAAAATAGAAATTTTTGCTAAATAGTAACTTAGATTCGTGATTAGTACTTCGTGTAAGTAAAAAAATACGTTGATTAGCGTTGTATGTGTCTTGTACCTACCCACATATTTTAAAAATATAGCGACTTAAAAAAAAATATTTTTCAAAAAAATTAGGGTAAAAAAACTTAAGGGTTGACATTTTTTTATTTTTTTTCAACACCGTTTGGGGTGATCATATGAAAGGTTACGTCGAGCTGATTACATAAATATATAATTTTTGGTTATAAGCTATGATAGGGCGGGCGTAGGCGAGTGTGGGTGTGAAAAGTGTTCCCCCCTCTATCTCGCTTATGTAATGTGGAAAAAATCTGAAAAAAAAATCCTGAATATTCTTCGACCACAATTAAAGATACCACTTTTTGGAAATTTCAGGGGAAAAAAGTGTAATTTTTTTATCAACAAAATACGTTTTTTAATAATTATGGTCTTTTCAATGTACAGTAGAGTCTCGCTAATCCGGACCCTGCTAGTCCGGACATCCGTATAATCCGGACGGGCCAAAAACTATGTACAATTTGGAACTAGGGTTATTCAGATTTATGAATTGTTGAGATTATCGGGGTTTCTGCTTTTATTGTCTATTACCATTAATAAAATTGTTCCTAGTAAAGTTTACAGGTGTACATTCCAACGTTCGACGCGAGGAATACCCGGTATTTCTGTTAAAAATAAACAGATTTAGAATAATTGTGAATAAGTAAGAAAATCATAAATCTGTTTCGGTTCCATAGAAATGTAGGGCAGAAGATATAAAGGTAGAGTATTCCATAAAATAAAATTATATATGAGAAGAGGAGAGGATTTTAAGAAACACTTAGCGGCGGTTCAACGGAGTTCCGTGAAATTTCGCCAAGCTGCCAGTGTACAATGTCTTAACTTTTTATGAAATGATTAGGCGTTGCTCGAATTTTATTTCGGAACACAGCTTGTTTCCCTAGAAGTCTCTTCTATACCTTCACCTGCGTAATAGATTGCCATTTTAATTTAATTTATTTGATATTCGGACTGGTGACAGTCTTTGAGACTAATAGAAGTATTTTTTTTACGATAAAAATCTCGATTTAAATATTTTTACCCTACAAAACTTATTTTATAGACATTTTAAAACTGATTCCGTTTAATCCGGACTTTCGGTAATCCGGACAGGGTCCGGTCCTGTCAAACCCGGATTATTGTCCGGTTCAGTGGCTAAAAATACTTTATCAGAAGTTTGTTTTTGTGTTTTGAGAATATCAGACCCATAGGATAGTTCAAAGTAGGCTTTTTAGCATTTTAAAAAGCACCATCAATAGGTACTACTTAAACAATGCTGTGTTGCCTACAGACCCACTCCTGTGTGCTGACTAGCACACACTTGACCTGCTTAGTATTCATTTATTTTGAATATGCATGTATGTTTATTTATTATAATGTATTATGAATATATACCCTTATACTTTACTTACTTAAAGGGTTAAAATATTTAATGCTGTTTTTGTAAAATTTATTTTACCTGGTAATTGTATTATTCAGATCGTGAACACATCAAGAGGGATATCCTTTCAAGATTATGGTTTTCTTATAGAAAAGGATTTACACCCATAGGTGAATCTGGACTTACTTCAGACAAAGGATGGGGATGTATGCTTCGTTGTGGTCAGATGCTAATTGCACAGGCTCTGCTCTTTCTTCACCTTGGTCAGTCTTATTACATTTTTTTTTTTTTTTTTTTCATACATTGCAATTAATGTTGTTTAGTTCAGGGGAAAACTCACTTCTTTTTCTAGCACTATAGTCCTTTCAATTTCATGCACGTTACTTCTCTGTGAAAAGCTTAGATAATAATTATTGAAACCTCAAATGGCTCTTTAATTTATGGCTGCTCTTGGAGCTAGCGTGGCCGTGTGGGGTAAACCACGTCTGCTCAGCCATCAATGGATCAGGAGGTCAGGGTTCAATCCCTCGCCGTGATACTCTGATTTACATGGCTCACTGATCATCACATCACACTCACTTCGGCGGTACAATGTACAGAGGTGTGATGGTGTGAAGTGGCTGGAACTCTCTACCACGGGGCTAGTAAAAAGGGCCTGAATGAAGGCCTAGTTGCTAGGTTCAAACAAGTGGTTCGTCCTACACGTACCTTACTACTACTACTACTGTACATGTGCTGTACAGTAGAGGGTAAAGCGGACCTAGAGACCTCCAAGGTAATATCTGTCACTTGTCATTAGATGAAACCTTCTGCACTGACCCCTGATGTGACTCCCTTGCGGGTAGAGACATTATTAGTAGAGTTTGTAAATGCCTTTAGGTGGCTAGGCATTTTTGCCTAGAATGGTCCCTGTAGGAAGGTAGAGGTAATTGGAGGTTCGTGTTCAGTGGCCAACCCTAACCCCCTAGCCACTACCATTAGCCTTCTTCAGTGTGGCCTTAGCTTGAATAACAAACCATTATTATTATTGGAATTTCTATCCATAGTGGTTTTGGGCACTTAGTAATTGTTCTAATTTTCATTAACTTATCAAATAACATTATAATATTGTTTAATTGTTAAAAAAATGTTTGCATGATCAGGGCGAGAATGGTGCTGGAGTCCAACATGTCAAGATCTAAAATACTTGAAGATCCTTAGAATGTTTGAAGATAGAGTGACTGCTTGTTACTCTATTCATAAGATAGCTCTCGAGGGAGCCAACGAGGGCAAGGAAGTAGGATCATGGTTCGGACCCAACACTGTTGTTCAGGTTTTAAAGTAAGTTAAACTTTTTATTCATTTTTAAGCAATATTTCTACATTAAAAAGAGATTTTCCAAGATTTAATGTTTTAGAAGGAAATATTCCAGTTAGAGGATTCAAGACAATAAATTTTATTTTTTTGGAACATTATTTATAAATTATTTGCATTCTGTTTGAAAAAAATTAATACATTTTAGCCCCAGATCATTTTTGATTGCACAAGATGAACTAATTTTGATTTTCAGGTATGCTGTACCTCCATTGACCACATTTGAAAAATCCAAGTTTATGACCTCCCCTCTTGTTCATTTTCCGCCATCGTGAAGTAATCTCTAAGAAAAGGAACTTTTTTTTCAGTTTTTCCTCCATAACTTACTTAGTACAATGTGTTTTAGGCAAAAAGATACTATTACTTTTATTAAAGAGCATTACATTTCCTATAAGTTTCATGATAATGTTTTGGAAAATTCAATTTATAGATGCGTTCTAGAGAGTTTTTTTAAAAAGAGCTGCCACCCAAACTGAAAGGTCAATATTGTCCCCAAAAACAACAACAGAATCGTGTTCGGAAAACAACAAAATGGTAGTTTTCAATTAACACCCCTGCGTCTTTTATACCCTGCTTGGTAACTATTTCTACTTGATGAAATTCATGCCTAAGCATTAAGATAAAGTGTGATTTATTGTTTCCATTATATTACATTTTCTCCTTTGGTATCTAAGGAAATATTGAACCATTAAAGAGAATGTCTGCACAGGATTGTAGCCTGGAACGACAAGCTCTTTTAACGCTTTTTGTGCTTCTTTTATTTTTTTATGTGGCATAATCATAGAAGGAAATCACGGAATTTTGACCACGATGTAGCCTATGTATGAGGAATATTTATTTAAAAATAGCTGAAAAATATTCGCTTTGGACCCAGTGCAGGAGGTATCCTTATCTACTAAGTCAATCTTGCTCTTTCCCATTTCTGTCTCTTGGCAAGGGAGTGAAATCATAGTAAAATTTGGACTTTGTCCCTTTGAAAATGCCTTCCTCTGAGAAAAAGTGTCTATGGAAAGTGAGCAATGACCACCAATTGACGTACAAATATGTTGAGGAATTACCACTCGTTGTGTAACCTACGACATATTGCGTGCTTTTTTAAATGTCTGCAGATTTTCACAGCTCATCTCAGTATCTGTCCAGCATTTTCCTACATATTATACATGAAACTTGTAGGAAATTTAATGCTATTTAATATTTGTAATAGCGGCTTTTTGCCTAATCTGTATTATAAGCAAGTTATGGAGGAAAAACTGAAAAAAGTTCCTTTTCTTAGCGATTATTTCAAGATGGCAGAAACGCACAAGGAGGACGAAAACTTAGATCAGTGGTCAATCTGATCAATATGAACATACCTAAAAGTCAAAATGACTCCATCTTTTGCAACCCAACCCTCTTTTTTGAGCGATCTGTACTGGGCTACTCACTGATGGAAGATTGGCATATTTCTCTGTCAAGATGTGGTATAGTTTCAAGTTTTCCTTTTTCATACACCCAGATTTTCCTCTGATCTAAGTTCATTATTTAGTTGATAGCACAGTATTTTTTTTTAAGTTGTAAAGTTTAATGATACATTACTCTATGATCTTTGTTTATAGAATCTCTATCTACTAGGTCTCTTATTTCAGAGTTTATCTATTAAATAATTTTGCTTCAATGTAAACCTGTTATATAAATCTATTGAAATTATTTTATTCTATTTTAGGAAGTTGTCTGTGTTAGACGAATGGAGTAAGTTAATGGTTCATGTTGCCATGGACAATACTCTAGTTGTCAATGATGTCAGTAAGTAGTTTTTAATTAAAATAAAATAAATGTGTAATAATTCATGGGCGTCTTCAGCAGCTCATTATAGAGATGATTAGTGTGACGTCACAAAAGCTTTCGAAAATTTAACTCAGTTTGTTAGGTTCCTTCTTCTTATCACCTCTTATCAAACCCATGTAAAATGAATGGGAGAATTTTCTCAACTTTTTAAATAATTAATTATTAAATTATTATTGATTTATAAGAGTTTTCACCCTTTGAACATTGTTGTACAAAGTCTTTTTTAACGAGTGTAACAAAGAAAACATTAAAAACTTTCGTTTCAGTTATTTAAAATGACTATTTGTGTGAAGGGTCATAACATCGAAAAAGCTATTTGAGTTAATAATCTTTATACTTGATTTTTTGTATTTCCTGTTGCCATAAAAATTCACAGGGTGTGTTCGTGTTCATATTGTGTGTCCGAAAATTTTCTCAAGTTTTGAAACTCAATGAAGTATACTCAGGGTACAGGACTTGTAGAAAGATAGTGATACTTAATCTGCTAGGTAATAAAAGATTATTTGCTAATAATAGTTTGTTCCTGGTTACTTACAATGTGCATTATATTTAACCGATGTTGGAACATAATTATATACTATACAATAGATTAATAGATCACTGACCATCATAGGAAAAAGACGTTGATGACGAGACAATGAGCAGACTGTTATTACTATTATTATTTGTGTATTTTTTGTTATCTATATTAACGAGTATAATAATATAAGATAAGAGTGTCTCGCATGTATACTTGTTTAAAATTTTGATTAAAAAACTAATTTAATACATTAATTTAATATTACTTAAGTACTCTGACATACTTTTACGAAGAATAGCTTTGTCCTCCGAAAAAAATGAAGTATAGATGAAATTTTCATAACGCTCGAGAAGGTGGAAGACATAATATACAAACTAAAATAGAAAAACGATTTAAAAAATAAACAATAAATAAGAACGGACCCGGACGGTATCACCACAATAAAACACACTCACTATAATACTTTTTTAAACCACTAGAACGGCAATTTTTAATGTTTTCTTATCTTATATTGTTAAAATAGACTTAGTATAATAACGTTCAAAGGTTGAAAAGTCTTATAAATTAATAATAATTTAATAATTAATTATTTAAAAAGGTGAGAAAATTCTCCCATTCATTTTACATGGGATTGATAACAGGTGATAAGGTAAAGGAACCTAAACAAACCGAATCGAATACATATCGAAAGCTTACGCCATCTTGTGACGTCATTACTAATCATCTCTATTGGGGGCAATATATTCCAGGGGTGGGGGGGGGGGGGGTCTTGGGGCACTAGGAAAATTGTGGGAATTTTAAGGAAGAATTTGCATTCTTTAAATAGAGTTTTCTCTTTTGACATCAATTGGTAAATCCGCACAAAAAACCCAATTAAATCGGACGTTTAGAAATTTAGTGGGGTATATAATACAAATTTACCCCTCACAATAAGTAAAATATTTGTCATCATTTTGAAAAGGGGGGTGGGGGACACTAGGTCTTCATACAAAGTATTTGTAATAACTAATTACAGCTTTTGGGGTCTTCAAATTATAAATTAGTTGTTCACTGTTCACAGTAACATGATATCGTAGTGACACACAATGGATAATCAATTATTAATGATAAAATATATGTAGAAAAGTAAAAACGAGTAAAAAAAAAGTAGGGTTGGATATTTTATACTTTTTTAGGTTAAATTCTTTATTACTTATCAAGCATTGGGGAAGGGGGGGGGGGGGGGCGTCACCCCCAGTGACGACGCCCATGTAATAATTATACTAAAGAACTTAATTGCCAAAGTGATAAGAGCAATTGTTAAAGTATCAAAAAGTTTTTTTATCTGGTTACTTGATTTCAATAATATAATAGAAATATATTTATTTGTAGAAAGGCTGTGCAAGTACGATCAGGTTATTCATGGTAAGACCAGACATAGATGGAAACCTCTTCTTCTTGTTATTCCTCTCAGGTTAGGCATCCATGAAATCAACCCTGTTTACATCACTGCCCTTAAGGTAGGCTCTATAACTGTATTCTTATTTCACTGGTATTTATTATTCCTACGATTATGATGTTAACTTCTAACTAACCTATTTTTTTCTTAATTTCTCATTAAACGCAAGTACATATCATTTATAGGTTTGTTCCAACCAAGCAGTGTACCGCCTGCAGGATCATCATGGGCATGCGCAATGGATAAAAGCCGTTCCAAACCCGCACAGGGATCGTTTGCGAACCGTTTACTGTACAGTTCAAACGATCCTCTGACAATACCAATTACTGGTTTGTACGACATGTGCAGTTATGTCAATTGTCACACATGTAAACAGGAAGGTTCCCTAACTGTTAGGTTTTCTTGAATGTTTTTGATAAGGTGCGAATTTGAGTCCTAAACCGTTTCAACCTGACATGATTTTATTACAGTATAACGAATGCGTATAAAACCTGTCCTAAACCATTTTCGAACGATCCGCGCATGGACAGTATTAAAATATAAATTAATGTTTGTTTTGATTTGTTAGTCTTCAACTAGATATAATAACTTATCTAAATTATTTTAGTTATTTTTCCCATTGCCACGGGCTTAACGGCTCATATATGTTATAAAGTATTATGATTTTGATAGATTTGTGTTTTTAGGTCCTAACATTATTCAATTTTAGGGATCATTCTCAATTTTAATAATATTTTCAACTTTTGAATGACTTTTTTGGACAGTAAATGATTGTTTTTTTGTTCTAGATGTGCTTTACATTTCCTCAAAGCCTTGGAGTAATAGGAGGCAAACCAAATCATGCTCTCTACTTCATAGGATCTGTTGGTAGGTTAATTGATAGATTGTTTATTACACTTTTCTATTCATCCACTTGCATTTTAAATTCTCTTATATATATGTAAGGCTTTTTGTAAGAAGGGGGTATTTATACTAGTAATACTGTGGACAGCCGACCTCACATTAAAAAAAAAAACATATACGAGGTGTATTCAAAAAGTATCTGACCATAATTTTTTTTACTAAGACAGATTAAGCTTGGGAGATATGGCTTGATGCACGTGGATTGTGGATCCTAGTGCTTATTCTTGAATTACTTCATGACTACAGAAATTGATATTCGCTGGGAGGCTTCCGATGAGTGAGGTAGTGACTATGTGGGCTGTCGGCTGTCGTATAATCGTTTTTGACAAAATGACGGATAAACTTTAACAATGCTACTACATTGAATTTTGTTTAAAGCTGAGCAATTTCCACGTGAAAATGATCATAAGATTTAACAGGTCTTGGGGTTTAGGCACCACACAGATAATAGAGTGGTACAAGTACTTCATACTCTCCACTCATCAGCGGAGGTGAATCACTTTCTGCCAGGCACTCAACGTTCAGAAATGAGATCATTATTGATCAAGTGAAAAACTTGGTGATGCAGGATCATAAAATCATAATTAGTGAACTAGTAGACGAGGCTTGCATCAGTGGCGTATCCAGCGGCTAGGTCTGGAGGGGGCACATTCTAAGTCAGTTTAGATTGGGGGGGGGGGGGGGATTCGTAGTGGTAACAAGAAAAGAGAACTACTTATACAAAAGACAGCTGCCCCCCCCATTCAAAATGAAAATTTTGAAAATATGACCTCTCAAAACAGCGTTTTTATGCATTTCTGAGGTGAAATTGAACATGAGGTGAATGTAAAAATATTTATTAAAAAAAAAAAAATACGGCATATTTTGACTATTGGGTCTGGGCCAGTTTGGGGGGGGGGGGGGGGGCCTTCTGGATACGCCACTGGCTTCCATCAATGTCGTATCTGTTTACTCCATTTTACATGCGAACTTAGCAATGTTCATACTTAAGCTGCTGACGATTCAGCCATGCAATGCCCATTCTTCACATTTGATTCAAAGTTTAACATAACGCAACATACCAGTAGCTCATACACACATCAGGCTCCATACTCTCCCAATATGGGCTTATATTTTACTTCTTTTCTTTATGTTCTGGTTAAAAACAGTATTAAATATTACCAAGAAATCTTATCTACAGCTGGAGTTGGATACATAAATTGATAAAAATATTAGTATGGAAAAAGTCTTAAGTTTTTGTGGGAGTTTGGTCTTTAGGCATACCTACTGCTACCTGTTTAGCTATATTTTTTTTTATATTAAACAATTAATAACTTATATTTTACTAAAAATAGCTAACATTTCTTTAATGTTTTTAGGTAACAGTGTGGTTTACCTGGATCCTCACACTACTCAATCTATTGGTATAGTGGATGGTAAAGATCAAGAACACGAGAAGAAAACAGATTCCTCCTTTCACTATCAGCAGATATCTAGGATCAATATATCTCAAATGGATCCATCTGTAGCAATAGTAAGATTTATTTACACCAAGCTATATATATATTCAGGGTGTTTCAGTTTTAATTTAAAAAAGTCCTTACTATATACTTGCATGGTAATATTTATAATTTTCAAAAAAATAACATGCGTTTTCCTCATAATCTGCCTATATCTTCTGAAATACTTGTCCTAGAGCTATCAATGAGGTACTACTTTAAAAAGTCTGCCAATTAGTGTTGCACATAGCTTTCTCGCATCCTATCACTTACTTGATTGCTTTTACAACCCGTTATTGCCCAATTTATTTTATTGTTCCCCCCCTTTTTTTTATCTGTCAGGCTTGTTTGGTTTTTTACCAACATTTGCTCAAGAGAGTGAAATTAATCTACGGCTATCTGCGGCTACTTTTGTCCCACCATCTTAATTTCTTAAATATCACATGTGAACTTTTGAAGATAAAGGTGTAAATAAATGTATTTTTGTGCGCATAAGGAAGAGAAACAAAAGGGCACAGAAGGTTGAAACTTAGATGAGACTAAAGCTAAGTACAGATTACTCTGACGTGACGTGTTCCCACGTCACGTCAGATAACATGGGACCACGTCAGACATGAGGCGGAGTTCACACTGTTCTGACGTCAGACACATGAAAGAACACACTTTGCACTTTTTGCTTCTCCCTTCAGTTGGTTTTAAGCCTTCTACCATGAATGTTCTCCATGTTTTTGACATGCTGGATGAAGAAGAAGAAGAAATGGCTGCTCTGTGTACTGCAGCCATTTCTTCTTCTAGAGAATGGATACATCCAATCATCCCTGTGGGTAGGGTCGTATAACACCGGATTCACCCGAATATATTCAATTAACATGTCTTCTTCCATCTTAAAAAAAAAGTCACTAAAAAACGGTATGTAAAAAATGTACAGAGAGTAGTAAAATATAGCACCTGACTCTTCTGATGCCTTCCCACGACTGAAGAAATATCTGGAAGTTTAGATATCCTTCCCACGCGTCATAAGGCATATGGCGTCAGATAGCATCATATCTCGCGTTCCCACGTCACGTCAGAACAATGTGAACATAGACTCACAAAACCCTGTGTTACTTTTTTATATCACACGCATTATGACGTGGGCCCATGTAACGTCAGAATAGTCTGTACCCACCTTAACAATGGGCTAATTATTACCTACCATCCAAGTTTCATTAAAATTAGACAAGTAATTTTTAAGATATGTTGGTTAGCAAACAGACACGGAACCAAAAATGTCCCCTGATGTCCGAAACAGATTTCTGTCTTGGAATTTTTGAAATCAGAGACAGAACGATCACAGCTTCCATTACCTTTGGTAAGCTTGGAAGCAAAACGTAAAATTTTAAATAAGATGATCAAGTTAATTTATTACCTTTAAAACCAATTTTAAGAGGTACTAGTAGTAGTAGTAGTCTAGTACTTCCTACTAGAATGGCTAGCAATTAGGGCCATTTTACGCCCTTTGGTGGAGAGTTCCAGCTACTTTACACATCATACATTTGTACATTAAGGGGTGTCCTTGTCCGCAATTCATAGATGCAATTTGGAGTATCATGGTACTCGAGTCGCCTCGACTTATTGATTGCTGGGCGAGCGTCTAGAGCCCCTCAGCCAGGCTGGCTACCTTAAAGCCTTGTCCATACTAGTAGACATGTTGCGCGGTCTCAGAGACAATGTCTAGCGATTTGTCTATAGACATCGGCTAGACAAACAGCGTCTACGGTCTCGTTGCTAGACCAAAAATCGCATGTCTATGGTTTTCCATTCTAAATGGTAGACATGGTGCAACGGTAGTCATGTTGCGCAACGTGTCTACAAGTGTGGACGCTAGACCTAGATAATAGACGGTCTCAGAAGACGTCTATAAACACGTTGCGCAACGTGTCTACTGGTGTGAACTAGGCTTAAGAGGTACTAAGTTAAAAAAATAAATAAAATAAAACAATGTGAATTTTAATTCAGAAGAACTAATTTTAGCTATTAGCCAAAATTGGCACATTTATTAGAACCCAAAATATTGATAAAAAAAAAAATTTTAATCGCAAAGCGGGTGAGTGGTTAGGTTTGATTCCCTTCAAGGGAGGAATTATTTTAAAATGTTGAATAATAATTAAAAATAACCCTGTAATTGGTTTATGTTTATCTGTATCTATTTAACTGTATTAGGGTGAAATGGAAAACATTGCCCCCAACAAATTATGTATACGAGAAAGTTCAGTTCAACTTCTATTGAACAGAATTTTTAATCAAAATCATTGGAACTGTTTTTGAGAAAATAATTATTAACATTTTTTTTTTTTTTTTGGAAGAAGGGGATATTGATAAATATTACTAATATGAACACGAGAGGTATTAATTTTCTTTATTAATTTGTTTAAGGGGTTCCTGTGTAGAAATGAAGGAGAATTTGATCATCTAGTCGTTTTAATGAAAGAGAGACTGATGAGTGAAAAACAGTGCCTATTTGAACTGAGAGAAGAGGCTCAGGCCGACTGGCCAACCACAGATGTCTTAGGATCTTGTTCTACTTACTATACTGGTTAGTAATAACAATATTGTTTGTTCTAGTTAGGGTTTCGAGGTCATCCTAGAAACCCTTATACTTTTGGTAGTTTGTCCGTCCATCCGTCGCATCTTGGAGTATATCTTCCGACCTACCGTAGCTTGAGATTTGAAATGTTTTATACAAATTAAACTTTTTTGCCCAAAAACAGAAAAATTATTGCGAACTTAAACACTTGATCAATTGCGAATTGTTTGTAATATTTTATATTTTTTGTAATTTTTAAGTTGGGTATCATTTCAAAGGTATTGAAATGTAGATCACAAATATATATTGCATTTCCGAAATGGCGGTCATTTATCTCCGAAAAAATTAAAACAAAATGCAAAATGTCCCCCCTGCACTACCCCATTAAGATAGGTCCTAAAAATAAGGCAAAAATACCAAATTCAAGAATATGTGGTCCAAAGATATTTCCGAGAGTTGATATAAAAAAGTCAATTTTAGAAATTTTAGGGGGCCATAACTACGGAGCCCCAACATTTTTATTATTTGAAAATTGAAGTTGGGTATCATTTTAAAGGTATTGAAATTTGGTTCACAAAAATATATCGTGTTTCAAAAAAGGCGCGCATTATGCCCTAAAAGAACCAAATAAGTGCATACCGAAGATACTTAAGGATAATATATTGCACACATTACTTTTTAAAAGTGAATCTTTTTATACATATTTTCGTTTAAAAAAAAAAAAAAATAAATAATGTATTTATGAATTCTTATGACCGAAGAAACCCTTTTAGTAACTTGCTGGCAAGTACTTGACAGAATTTTTTTTTTTTTAAGTTCTCTGGACTTCCTTCTGATTTTAGGTTTGAATTAGGGATTCATTAAGCCATTATGATGTCAGCTTCAAAATTGCTTGCACAAAATTGAATTTGATGATGAAAAGAATAAAAAAAAAAGGAATAACAACAGTAATGATAATAAATAATTCAAGTCTAGACAAATGATAAGGTTTCTCAAACCACTAATGACCCTCATGCTGTTTAAGCGTAATAAAAGTAAAAATAATAATTTGCCAACGTGATATTCTGATGATGCCACTAACTTTTTATCCAAGCTCTTTGATTAGTGATGTGGGACTTTGTTTAATTGCTATAAAGTGATGAGTGAGTTAAATTGAATTTTATAAAACTTAAAATTAAAGGAGTAAAGAAAGAAAAGAATGACAAAAACCTTATATTTGTGATAAAAATATTACGCACATTGAGCCATACAAAATTGAAAAAAAGAAAATATAGAGTAGGTGGGGGCAAAGGACCGCACTTTTTGGTTTAGGGCTAATTTTGAGCATTTGCTTCCTTTTAATAATTTCCAAATGACCTGTGAATTTTGGTCATCAATCCATCTAACAATCCCCCACCTTTCACTTTTACCCCATTTGGTATTAATTAATTAATAATTCAAGAAAGTAAAATAATTTATAAAAGAACATGTATAAAGATATCATACTAGATACAATATAATACAGGGTGGAGCACGGCAGAGGTATGAATTTGAAAATGTAATAAAACACAGAATGTTACATAATAAATTTTTAAAAAATTTTTTCCTGATTAAATAACATGGGAAATTTAAATTTACCTAGATTTAAACAAAGTATCGGATAAGTGGTTCCCCTCACATTCCAAACACTGATTAAGCCTTTTTTTGAAGTTTTTGTGCACTCTTTCGAACATTTCCACAGGAATTTTGGCAATTTTGGCTTGCAATGTTGTTCTTAAGGGATTCCAGGGTTCTGGGACGATCGCTGTACACCAAGGATTTAAGGTATCCCCACAGAAAAAAATCACAAGGAGCCAAATCAGGCGATCTTGCTGGCCAGTTTAAATCGCCTCTCAAAGAGATGAGACCCCCGGGAAATCTGTCTTGCAAAAAGTTTACGCAAACCCTTGCTGTGTGGGCTGTGGTCCCGTCCTGCTGAAACGTGGAACATAAACTTCCCGTCCCCCTCTTTCAAACTACCCTACTCTCAAACGTCTGGGACCAATAGGAAGGGAGCAATCCCCTCTTCAAATTCATACGTCTGCCGCGCTCCACCCTGTATAAAGTATAAAATTAAAAAACCTCTGATCGAGAAACGCCTTTTAATTAATCATTCGCTTCATCCAGGATCTACTGGGTAAAGGGCACAAACAATCTCTCTTTTTCTTGTACACTCTGAAAATTAAAAACTAGTTCTTTTACCAAAAGTAACTAAAATAAATTAATCTTTAGAGTAAACATTTTAAATGGGAATGCAGACATTTACCCCATGGGGACCTTTGCCCCCACCATAATATGTATATTTCTATAACTTATTATTTGTTAAAAATAAAACTATATTATTGAATTTCAGATCAAAGTATCTACTGTGATGACTCAGATGAAGACTTTGAAATACTCGGATAATTGTAAGAGTTAATAATTTTAATTTTCCCTCTTATGATATATATTTAAGTATAATATATAAATATTTATACATCAATATGGTGATACATCTATAAATAATGTAAATTCTCTCATTTAAACAAGCATTTTTTTCCTATTGGATCTTAGTGATTTATATTTTGGTTTCTGTATATAAAAAAAAGTTGCATTCATTATATATATATATATATATATATATATATATATATATATATATATATATATATATATATATATATATATATATAAAATATGTAAGATTGTTGTATTTGTTACATTAAAGAGGAAGTATTTTTGTCTAACATGGTAAATTTGTTGAATATTGATTTAATTATCCCTTTTATCCCAATATTATTCCTTGGAAATGTACATTTTTAATGACTATTTTTAAGAAATTGAAAACTGTTAAGATTTAAAGCACTAAGATTCTACTGATATGATGTAGAAATGACTAATACTTAATAGTTAAATCGTGTGACCAAAAGGTATCCCAACTGAGGGACCAATCTAAAGTGTTGGGAATCAATCTGTTTTAAACATTCGCTATTGATTGTTTATTTTTTTTTTTTTTTACTAGTGAACCAATTATACTGAGCGTTTTATTCACTATTATATTAAACATTTGCATTGAAACAACTGCTAACAATAAGTGATAAATTTCTGTTTTTAATAATTAAACCTTTTCATTAACTAATTTAGAATATTAATGTCAATGCGTAATCTATTCCAGTATTATCTTTACTTTAATTACTAATAGATTATAATGACTGTTTGTTATGTATATTTGACAGACAATACAATAATACTTAAATCAATGGAAGAGTTGAGGTTCAAAAGCCAATCAATTTTCTCAAAGCGTCTCCAGCAACAAATATAGCCACATCTATAGCTAACTAGAAGTCAACTCATGAATTAATACTTTTTAACTCTGACAGCGTGGAAATATCAAAAAAAAATGGGAGGGGAGCCAATGAGAGCTTGAGATTTTGGCAGGTAAAAGGTCGGGCCAACTAGGCAAACAAAAATATTACTGGTAGAGGGGCAAGGCACTCAGGGTAACCGTTCGAGGAGTTTTTAACCTCCACTCCTTGAATCGTTACAGTCCCTTACTGTTGCTTGTTCCGTTTGTATCGTTTCCCTCTTGTTTTTATACCTTTCCCTTATTAATTAATCACCCTTTTATATCGCTCAACATATTTATTAGATCTATAGATGTGAACTAATCAGTAGATTCGTGAATTTATTGATGGGATCCAAGAAAAGACTTACAAATTGAGAAATAAGATTGCCAAGCAAATAACGCATTCTTCCCAAACGGAGTGCATAACATGGATAAGAGTTTATGGGGGTTTAAAGGTATCAGAGAGATAATATTGTAAACAAACAAAGAAGCGTGGAAGGGCAACGCGAAGATGCAGTCGTGTCCGGGCTAGTCTCGAGTATAGAACGAGCCTTGCCGACACCGCTCTTATCAAACAACTCCGCACACCGCTGTATATATTCTGCCACCATCAGGTACCATCTTAACATATACGTTCCATTACTTTCTTATATTTTAGCCTCTGTCATAGCTTACGCCGTTATCCTCCGCCACCTACTACAGTCCACTGAGAATATATTATTTATTCTCTACCACCCGCCGCCAATGGTTTTACAGTTTTACACCCGACATACAGAAAAAAATGAAGGTCGGTTTTCGTAGTGTATTAAATGACTAAGAATCAAAATATTTTACAATTTTGATCAATTCTCAGATTTAATTCTATATACAGATAAATTACGTATTATATTGCTTTTAATTATAAAGTTTTAGTGTTATTGCCTTCAGAGCTTGACTTTGATCTAAACACTCCTTATCTTTATTTTGTAATATTATATTTTTAAATATAATTCGGTTGATCTTAAGACTAGCTCTGCCCTCCCCTCACATCCAAAATATTACAGTAACACTGTAATACATATAGATAACTGGAAATTTAGGCAGCTCATAAACCGCTGCAATTATAAAATTATTTCAAATTTTGTTGCACTCTGATTTGTGGTTATTATTAAGCTAAGAAGAATAATCATTCAATTAAATATTGTATCAAAGTAACACTGTGATAATAGTGGTTTGTAGAAATGATATCACAAAGTTAAATATATTTTCAAAGGTTATTTTGCAATATTTATAAAGGATCTTTTTTTTTCAATAAGAATTCTTGTAGTATTGGATTTCGTAGATCAAAAACCAAAAAAATTGTTTACACCAACACTAATAAATTTGAAGAAACTGGTTAATTGGTCATAATAAAAATACTTTGATGTGGTACAAATATAGTACTATATATAGGGTGGAGTGCGGCAGAGGTATGAATTTAAAAATTTAATAAAACTCAAAATAATTTTTAAAAAATTTGTTTCCTGATTTAATAACATGGGAAATTTAAATTTACCTAGATTTAAACAAAGTATCGGATAAGTGGTTCCCCTCACACTCCAAACACTGATTAAGCCTTTTTTCGAAGTTTTTGTGCACTCTTTCGAGCATTTCCACAGGAATTTCGGCTCGAATGTTGTTCTTGAGGGTTTCCAGGGTTCTGGGACGATCGCTGTACACCAAGGATTTAAGGTATCCCCACAGAAAAAAATCACAAGGAGCCAAATCAGGCGATCTTGCTGGCCAGTTGACGCCAGGAATCAGCCTCTTAAAGAGATGAGACGCCTGGGAAATGTTCTTTCAAAAAGTTTGAACGGACCACTCCATTATAGCGACTGAACCCACGTGGAACATAAACTTCCCGTCCCCCTCTTTCAAACGACCCTACTCTCAACCGCCTAGGACCAATAGGAAGGGAGCAATCCCCTCTTCAAATTCATATGTCTGCCGCGCTCCACCCTGAGACAAAATAGTGTATGTTTAGTAGTACATGGAGATAAAGTAAGAAACACAATATTTATCAAATAAATTTTATTTAATTATGTAACAATAACTCAATAATAAATAACTAAATCAACAATTTTTACAAAGAATCAGTAACAAACAATGTTATTTTTAAAAAAAAACACAAATTTTTACAATAACTATTCTTAACAATCTTTAATGTAAAATAGTTTTGTTATTTTAAAAAAATTATCTGTTTAGGGCGGTTGTCTCAACAAATTATTAAAAAGTATTTTTTTTTTTTTTTAAATATAATTGCTTGGATGTAATAATAGTAATTGTGTTAAGTTAAAAATAAAATAAAATTAAGTTAAAAAACCAACAGAATACTGGGCTACAAATCTTTTTATTTACATTGTTCAGCGAATTCTCTAGATAAAAAAGTAGAAAAAGTTTAGATATTTTAAAAAACAATTACAAGATGGATTTCTCATACCTTTTTCTCTATAAAAAGACGATGTTTTTATTAAAAGAATTCAGTCAAGAATTTGGAGCAATTTCCTCCTTGGAAAGTAGCATTATGCAAAATATCTTTAAAAATAGAAATATGTAAGTGCTTTTTTTGTGTAGCATATTCTTTTTTTTTTTATTAAATATATATATATATATATATATATATATATATATATATATATATATATATATATATATATATGTATATATTAAAAAAAAGCCACTTCAAGTCTTAATTATTTACTTTTAAGGGATTTTTATGTATTCAAGGGCTGTTCATCTGGATGTATAAAATAAATTATCATAGAAAGAAGCAAATGGTTATCATTTTTAAAATTGCCTTTAAATAAAGAACATTTATACATAGATATGGGAAAGAATTAGAAAAAGTTTTTTTCACATGTGACCAGTTACCGAAACCTTCTACACATTTTTTTTTTGTTTTCAATCATTAGATTCGCTAAAGCAAAATTTATTTTTTACACTTTTGATTAAAAGTCATACTTTATATAGAGCTTTTAGTACTACATTGTATTCTCTTGTATTTAACATTTCTTTACAGATGAAGAGGTTCCTGCTTTTTTAGATCAACCGTAATGTCAAGTATCCACACTATTAAGTGTGGAACATTTCAGGAAATAAAGTCAGTTTTTGCTAATATAAAAGTGTAATATACATAATATACTTAATTAAGCTGTTCCACAAAAAAATTATTATCTTGTCTTTTCTCTTGTTATCACCAAACATTTTTCTCAATCGTGCAAAATTTTAATTTAATTTTGTTTACTTAATTTAAAAGCACCAACATTATATTAATTGATTTTTAAAGAATATACACACATAAAATAAATAAAAATGTAAAATGAAAGTAAACAATTAATAAAATAATAATAAATAAAATAATGAGCAAAAAGTTCACAAATTTAACTACTAAAAATGACAATAAATAAATAAAATAAAATGACTAAAATAAATAAATCCCTCACTGAGACTTCTTTGTACATTACATTTTCTAATAAAAAAAAAACACTTTCTTTGGATTATTATGAACCCCTCCCCTGTGATATTAAATTTAAAACATAAGCTGCAAGATACGATTACAATTAAATTAATGCATTTAGTATAAAATTTGGTACAAATTCTAGGATTCTGAAATTTAACATACGTATTTACACAAATATATAAATTTAATTTATCAGAACATAAAACTTAGTGGTTATTTATGTAATCCAAAATTATTGTATATTAAATAAGTAATTAATTTGTACTTCTAAGTTGTTAGTAATATTTTTTTTTTAACATTAGTCCCACAGAGTTAGTATAAATCATTAAAATTAAATTTTTATTGGTTCTAAGCAAGATATAAAAAATCTAAGAACAGGTTTCATTACTAATTTTAATTCTGCACAATTTGAGCCCTATTTCAACTTCCTATGATAAATAGTACAGGCGCCATATCAATACAGCGATAAAACTCGTTGTATTGAAATAGTTGTAGTATTTATTGTAGTAGGGAGTTGAAATAGGGCTCAAATTGTGCAGAATTAAAATTAGTAATGAAGCCTGTACTTAGATTTTTGATATCTAGCTTAGAACTAATAAAATATTCATATTAATGATTTTTCTAACCTCAAAGGGCGGTAGAGCCTTAAGGAACAACAACCAACTGGGTAACGCATGGACTAAGATCTCAGTAATCAAGATTGTTCAAACAGTGATTTATAAAACTAAATGGAATTCAAAATTAAAAAAATTGTGTTTTATCCATAATTCTTTTACACAATTTGTAAATTATTTAGTAAATAATTTTTGTATTAGTAAAATAAACAAACAAATCAATTAAAACAATTTTAATCAAGTATTAAGCTTATTGAAACATACTGTCATTTTAATGCAGCCAAATTATTTAGAGGTTGATTAAGAGTTCAGTAAAACAATGACAGATATTTACACAATAGTAAAATTTTAGGTATTACTTATTTTAATTTTTCTATATTGATACAAAAATCTTCCAACCACTTTAAGTAGTTAGTAGAAATAACTAAAAAAAAGTCCCAAAAAGAGAGAAAAAAACTATTAGCTTTAATATAAAAAAAAAAACAATCTTAATCTTGTATTCAGTAATACAAATCATGGGTACATACAATTACTTAGGCCAATTGTCTCTTAATAAGAGTAACAAAAATAAATTTTAATTTTAAATAACCTCCTATAAATGATCTTTTGTGAAGAACTGCTTATTGGAGAATATGTGTGACATGTTAGAAGGTTTTTTCAAAGGGTCACACATATTATTAAATATCCCACTTTGTGAGTACCTACATTTAGAGCCCTAAATCTCCTTTTATGCTCGCCCTACTATAACTTGTTCTTTACACGAAGTAAGCTACTAAATCTAGACCTCCAATAAATTATTTTGAACAAAGAACAGTTTATCCGACAATATTTGGGCTGTTTTGAGGGAGAATATCCAATATATCACAAATGTTTGCAAATGCTCTCAGCCTTTTAGAGGATTAAAACCTCCTTTTATGATTGCCCTATTTTAACCTGTTTTTTACTCAAGGGAAGGTACTAAATCTGGGCCTCTAACAAGGTACAGCCCTAAAAACTTGTGAATCTTATATCATAACAGTGGGTAATTACAAGGTAGATATTTTTAGGCAATAAATAATTCATGTTAATCCCAGTATTAGCTGTTTGTCCCAACTTATACACAAAGATAATTTTTTTTGTTTTTTAAATAAAAAAGACTAAACTCTTCAAGAATCACGTTTTTTAGGGTTTCGTAGATACTTCTCCAAACCCTAATGCCTTATTGTGATGAAAATTCCAGAAGGGAATTCCCAATTTTTAAAAATTGCCAAGTTTGTGGGTGAGTGAAGCGCGCCCAAATTTTTTATTTATTTATAATTTTGAGTGCGGAATCAAATGAAAGCTGCTGAATAGTAGGTGACAAATAAATACATGCTTTTTTAAATGTTGCATTGTTTACCTGTTTTATGAGTTGAAATATACCCAAAAAATCCCCACCCCCAATCTCTCTATAATGACTGGTCTTAAAATTTTGAAATAATTCAGGTAATACCTTATGGTGGGGTGATAAAAATTCCCTGAAAAAATGAAATTTATCCTGTTGTAATTACCGATAAAAATATTGTGACCCTAGGGGGATTGAACCTGAGACCCCTGGGGTTAGAAAAAAAACCATAATTATATAACAGGTATCCTTAATCATCTACAAAACCCTAAAAAGAACTTTGATCTTTTTATTATACTGTTATTATTATTTTTTCAATTAGTTATTAAAATCACACATCCGACCAAACTTTAGGGTATAATAGTTTGGTGGTTACTTATGCAAAGTTATTATTGCTTAGAAAATTTGGGACTAAATGACAAAAAGACAGACGTTCATAAACTGACATATTCAACATTATTAACTAATAAGATATATCACTACAACTTTTACATAGAGTTTGATACAGGCACTTTATCAAATGGGTATTTTAAAGTCAGCTTTGTGCGAATTTTACGTAGAAGAATTAATTTGATGACTTTTAGTAATAATCCAACTGTTACAATACTTCCAACATTAATTTGACTTGTTTCTTAGCAGACAATTATTTTAACATATTTTCTTTTTATTATTTTAGAATCCAGGGATATAAGGAACATTTTGTTGCGTCTTTCACCAAGAGTAGTTTTAAACTTTTAATAAAACAAGAAAAAAAAAGGCAAATAAATTAATAAATTAAAAAATCATCAAGAGAACAAAAAAAATACTAAATTCAAATTGGTAAATATTATTGAAACTTATTACACTAGATAAACATTTTATTTTTATATCAAATAACATTCCATCTTATTTATATAAAAATTGCCAACATTAATTTATTCTTTATAATTACAATAGAATTACAAAATAACAATGATAACGGTTATTAACTTATAATCCTAAATGCCACACATTTTTTTAAATCTAATAACTCGGTAACTTATGACATATTATACATAATACGTTAAACGAACAGGGCAAGTCAAGCAGTTATTATAAAAACTGTATAAAATGTATACATACTTTACAAAGAAAAAATAATAAGTAAAGTACTTACTTTGATTAATTTGTTAGTTCCAGTAAAGTCGGTACCTCTCATGGTAATTTGCCGAAATCATTTTAAATTTTTTTATCATTCATTCAAATGAAATTAATAAACTATTTACATTTATTTTTAACGATCAAATATATATTATAAAATCTTAAACTATATTTAAAAGTAAATTTAAATCACAGATAAGAGAAAATTACAAATACAGTTAGTTAAGCCTTGAGAAATAGATTTATTATTGCTTAAAATTGACAGTTGACATGCAATTAGATTTCATGCAGTGATTGAAAATTGCAAGGAAATAATCAAATAAATTTTATATAAGATATTCTTATTGTGTCTGAAAAATACTTCTTTACATATTACAACCCTATTGGAAGAGAAAGTACGTAGTACAAGAAAGTACCTACTTAACTGAAACATACATGAGAAGTTTTATTAGTAAAAAACTTAACATTTCAAAGTAATTATAATTATTTATCCCCCTTTACAAATATATATATATATATTAACTTTAGTAAAATTATGAAAACTAATCATGTAAAGATAAAGGTCATTTATTTGTTTGAAAACATAAAAGGCTGGAGGACAAGTAAAGATAAGAGAGGATGAATAACGTGACAAGTAAAGATAACACAGGATGGATGGGAGTTGATTTATCAGTTGAATAGATGCGCCAGCGCAACTACTAGCACCGTGATGTTGTCTAACGAACCTCGTTGGAATGCTTGTGCGACTAGTGCCTGGGCTGCATCTGCCGGTCTTGCTCCGGAATCTAACTGGTTCCGTACGAATGCTACTGCTTCTTCATTCGAGAATGTATCCCAAAGACCATCTGATGCCAACAGAATAAACCTAAACAAAAATAAAGGTTTAACTACGTGTTTAAGGTAATGAAAATGTCACAATAAAGGTAAAACTAAATTATAAGGCAAGATAGTACACGTAACATTGTGGAATTGAAGGTAAAAAACTGGTAGACCAGATATTTCAGATGACTCTCTTAGGATATGGACTAATAAAACTATGTCTTACTTAAGTAACAAACTCCTGGGAGATGCGGTTTAGAAGAGATTTCCAGAATTATGAGTTAAGGATATGTGACCCATTTACAAGTCCACGACGATTAAACTTACACAGGATTTATGGTTTACAATAATACTCAATCATCTGAACAGACACTTATAGTTCAACGTGTCAGCAATATCAATTTTTACTCTTGATTATTTTTCCTTATTTAATAAAATTCACATTATTTACAAGAAATAGTTATTTATTGAACTAGGCAAATAGGAATTTACGTGATGAGTGATTAGATTAGCCTGCGAGCCAGATGAGAGGACAGGCTATAAAAATTAACCAGTAAATTAAGGATATCACTGAATAAATCCTGCTGTAATAGCAAATACAGCTCCTAAATATTTTATCTACTCACGCAATTTAGATAAAAAATGGAAGCTTAGGTAAAAAAATTAATACATTAATAATATAACATTGCTTTGCAATAAAACAACTATAAAACAAAATTAAAATAAAACTAAACACAAACAAAAAAAGATGTTATAAACACTATACTTTTCCTGCCTAGGCAGGAAAATATTTCCTACCTACTGTTTTTTAACTGTTTTTTAATATTTTAATGACAAATCAGCGAAATAGTACTTTCCAGCCTAAAAACAGTTAAGTAATGCTTAATATTGCTGCCGTAAGTAGATAAAAATAGTATTAACTAAAAAAATTGAAATAAGTTGTATATACCTCGGCTTATGGTCGCTAAGATCAAAAGTGAGAATGTCTGGTTCGGCTATGACGAGACCTCCTACTTTAAGGGGATAATCTCCAAGTGCTCTTGATGTAGCCAGTATGCCAGACACTCTCCATACTCCGTTAAACGAAATAAAACCTCCTGCCTCCTTGATACGTGCCAACTCACGCATCTAACAAAATAATTTACACAAATAAGTAACGGCAAAAAATATAAAAAAAAAAACAATTTAGTAAAAAAATTATGCTTAGTATTTGCAGAATTGAAATTAATACAACTCAATGAAATTCAGCTTCAATCAATAGATTTTATCTAAAACACTCATTTAACATCTTCATATTATAAATAAATAGATTAAAATTCTTCCAACACTTTGTTCTTTGAGACATTAATAATTTTCTTTTCCACTAATAAAATATTAAGCCTTGTCCAGACTGCCGAGCATGTGAACAGAGAAACGAGCCGAGCATGTCTCTGCACAGGTGCCAAACGATTAAACAATGTTCGGAACCTTGATCTGCTTGTTGTCAGTTTGGATGAAAGGGATGTTCGGTTCAGCCTGTTGGGAGTATGAACGGACACACAAACGAGCCAAGCAGGCGTGAACCTTCTTTTAACCTTCTTTAATATAAACAATTACTTATATAAATAAACAAAACAAATTTATTAAATTTTTTGTCTGTTATTTATTATTTTTGTAATCTTTTATTTTAAATAAACCCTTGTTTGTTAATTTTATTTTTACCTTTTATTAATTTTTTTTATATAATAAGGCAACGCTGCTACAGCTTTCTTATATTATTCATTCTAAACACAATCTCCAAATATGAATTTAACAGTTTAAATTAAAAAGTATTTACTAAACTAAAATTTCTTGAAAAGAGAAGACAGAAATGTTTGGCTCTTTGTTGAGGATTGTGCTGATTTTGGCTTTTCCCATGTTCGGTTCATGGTGTTTAAATTAACACTAGAACGCCGAACCGTGCATGCATAACTCATTTCACTTGTTCAGTTCGGCAGTCTGGATAAGGCTTAAAAATCTTGGATTAAAAAATTAAGCAAATATAACTAAAAAATGTTTAACTACCAAAATAATGAAAAATTAATAATTTCATAGAGTAATTTTCAGGTTGTTGTTTTAATAATAATGATTGTGTACGTAAGGCAAATTTAAAAAAACTAATTCTAACTCTTAGTTTCAACCTCTACACCGGATTAGGCCCTTTTTTTAGTTCTGATAAATGTAAAAGTATCTTTATACATCATCAACGCTAATATTGGAAAAAAGTCACAAATTTTAAGAATTACCTGTTGAGGTTTGTGATCGAAGGAGAGTGGTATGGTGGAACCCTTGCAATCACACATCACTCCTCTAGAATCACCAACGTTTGCCACAACCAACTTCTTTCCTTCCAATACTGCTATGAGAGCAGTTGAACCTGAACATGAGCAATTAGGCGTTAAGTTACAACAAAGGAATAAGTCCCGTACTAAATGTAATTTAACAATAATTAAGTTACAGTTAAAATACTAAAATCAGACACATTTAGATAAAAATTAGTTAAATTTAAAAATACATTCAGGATGTCAAACCTGCCAAGTCCATAGTTTTCTTAGCTTGTTCTACAATGAGCCTATCTGCATAGAGAAGTTCTGAAGTAAGAAGTTTCCCGTAATCAATGGTCGATGAATTTTCTACAAATGTGTGAATTTCTGGAGGTATATAAGGCGGAGGGCCGCCATGAGCGTTAGGATCTCTGGTTACACCTCTAAGTGCTCCCATCCTCTCTAGAAGCAGTGGATCTGTTACACGTCCACCTCCTGCATCTTCTGCTGACACCACCTACGACAAAAATAGGTAATCAGCATAATATCTTAAGGGTACGGCCACAGTGCAGGCAGGTTCCAAATCCAGTTCAGACTTGGTAAACAAGCGTGAGAATTAGACAGGGTGGCCATAGTGGAAGCAGGCAACCCTTTGCGTGCACAGGGTTTGAAGTTTGTTTTGTTCATTCTTGTTTCAGATTCTGACTGCTATCAGTACGCTTGTGCTGCACTGTAACTAGTTGTTTATGAAACCTTTTTCTTTGTTACACTTACTTCTTGCTTGATTTTCTTCGTTTCAATTTATTTTTTTAAAATTAATACAATAATGAAAGAAACGCTTATCACAAAAGTATTTCTTATTTAAAAAAAAAAAAATAAAAAAATAAAAATAGAATGCCTCCACTTCCATTCTAAATATAGGAAGAAATGTTTCCTGTTCTCTAAAATTTGTTAAGTGCTCAAAACAAGTGGTGGTATTCCCCTTATGCACTTATTAACTTATTTATTTCATAGACAGCAATTCTTTTATGTTTTAATTTTAAATTAACACTCTCTGTGGCTATAAACAAAAACGCTATATCTTCATATCACATCCTTGTCCTGTTTACATTACACTGCGACAGCGAGTATTTCTACCTGCCTCCACTGCGGCTATCACCTGCTTTCCTCAAGCTGACTTATCAGGAGCCTGAACCTGATTCGGAACCAGCTTGTACTCTGGACGGACCCTAACATTATATAGCATCCAGGCACACAAGCTTCTTGATAATAAAAAAATAAGCATTGGGAAACTACTTTTGTTCCAATTCAAACTGTTTTATGAGACTGTATTATTTTCTCTCCCTATCTTTGCTTTCATCAGAGTTTTCTCCTTTTAACTAATTTGAAACAGAATGTAGAGTATGAAATCATACTAACTTAACAAAGATTAATAAATACAAAAAATAAAGACCTTCCTGTTTTTAGCTGGGCTAGATCCACTGGCACTGGTTTCTATGATTTTTTTGGCTACACTGGGAGACGGTGGATTGGCAGCGCCTGCTTGCAGTGAAGGTCTTCTCAGCTCTGGACTACTCATACTTTCCCCCTTGCCATGGCCAGTGGCTATAATTTTCTTTAGATCAACTATCTTCTTACTTAGGGTTGTCATCAATTTGTCTCTGGCATAATCGGCAGCAGACTAATAAAAAAAAACAACAACAAAGAAACACAAAGGTAAATTATTTACAAAAAAAACCTTTAACATTTGACAGACCATGCAAACTTTAAAAAATTGCCAAGAAAAAAATCAAATAATCTCTCAAAACAACAAAAATGCTGAAGTGTTGTTCTACCTGTAGGAGCGCGAAGACAAAAAAAGTTAGGCACTTTTATAGATAAGGGCCCCCTACTTTTTTTTAATCTAATATACCTTCTGACAACCGAATACACACTTTTTTTTATGCAAAAGTGTGATATTCCTTTGTCCCAAAGCATATTGAACTGAATATCCCTGTCTTAATAGGTAGTTAGACTATAAGGGATATAAACTCTTCTGTATAAAAAAACAAAAAGGGGGGCCCTTTTCTATAAGAGTACCAAAAGTTATTTCTTTCCCTCAGTTTTAAAAGTTGTTTTTGATTATTCAATAAATAATACAAAAAAAACAAAAAAAAACGTTCAATCTAAAGAAAAATAGATGAAAGGGGTGACTGGAAACTTTACAGCCTCACAGAACAGTTTATTGAACCTGAATTTTGCTTCTAACATCCACTTTTTTCCTCGAATGAAAAAAAAATCAGACAAAAAGTATTTAACTAATGATAAAGTGGCATTAGCTGTCAATAACTATCTTTAACTCTGTTTTTTTTTTTTTTTTTTTTTTTTTTTTTAAAGAAAAGGAAAACCACATTTGAGAACTAAAATGGTGATTATGTTGATAAATAGAGCTTTATTTCCAATTAAATGTGATCCATAAAGTAGATATAAACCCCTTTAAATTAAGTAAAAAAGAATAAATATTATTATTTAAGAGGTGACAATTAAAAAACCTTGAATTAAAAATACTTCTTATCTTTTGCAATTAATAATATTTAAATACTCATCACAATTAACCAGTCAACAGTTCACAAGCTTTTAAAATCCAATAAATGAAATATATAAATTTGCATAGCAATAAAATTAGAAAAATTGTCTACATATAAACGTATATACATTATATTGATAGTCCGAGTATTAAACAAAGAGAAAGAAAGGAAAATTAGATGTTTTATAGAAATTTAATTTATAAATGTTGATTATTATTCAAGGATGGTTTAGTGTTAGTGAACTTGTTGATCTAATGTTCTTGAGTTAAGAATGGGAATAAAATTCTTAGTTGTCAAGATAAAATATTAAAAATAACTTCATTCCAACTTTACCTCCAGAATGATACATTTTTATACGATGTTACCATGATGCTTGTACATAAAACACCTCATCAACTTATGTCTCAGTCAAGTTGATTAACTCCCTGGATTGTTAACTTAGTAGGGAAATACAAATCAATAATCTTTTAAGACTAAAAAAACCAAATAAATAATTAAGAGAAAAGAACAAGAACCAATATTAATCTATTACCTTCTGTATAAAATATTTTTCTTTCATCGAGTGTGATCAGCTAGATTCTGTAAATGATCTTGAATTCCTACTTTGATAATTCAGTCATCATAAGGAGAGAGAGAAATACAATAGTCATAGATTTATAAAATAAATTATAGATGAATCGCTCAAAACGATACCACGTGATCTTTCTGTAGCTAAAGAGCTGTCACAAGTCTAAATTTGTAACAATTATTAAACTTAATATTATGACAAGACAACACTTTACTAATCGTTACGAATTGCCGACGTCAATAACAAACATTTCCAAACCAGACCTGTAACTGTGGTATCAATAGTTTTCGTTCTTTTAAAACGAAACTGAAACTGGCCAATTTTATAATTCAAATTTTATTTTACCAGGTTAACTACTAGAAATGGTACATATAAACCACTTATAAATGCCATAAAACAAATCTGAGTAAAAGTAATATTATTTTTCTTTCAGAATTAAAAATATACCTGGCGTAACATACCTGTTAAGCCTCTTTTAACATTTTATTAAAAACTTTTTTGTTAGTGAAGAACAAATTTTGTAATATTTTGTCCATGGTAACATAGGATCAAGAGATCTTTTCATTTAATATTTCTTTTATGAAAAATGCTCTACTCTTTTAGTATTTATACTCTGAGTTCTGGCCAACACATTAACTCATTAAAAAAGCAACTAGTGACTTTGTTGAAATCGCATGAAATAGATGAAAATATAGATTGACCTAAAAGGACAGATGTCAACTACTCTGTCTGCATTAAGAAAGGTCAAAAAAGTACATTTAGTTGTTTTCTCAAAATATTTATTCCAGGTTTGAATTATCTGGTCATTTTTGAAAAGATAATTCAGTCAAAAATGAGTCAGAAAGTGATGTCACATTTTAAAGAAACATACCACGGAATGAATACTAACAAAAATTAACACATTGCATTTAGAAATGAGGGAACAATCTTCCTCATGCATTTACTTTCTCTAAAAACTATGTATTAACTAGTGAGTTTCAAAATATTAATGGTCCAGATTCAATTGGTGGAACATGACTCCTATTTTTACATGTGCATCAAAGTACAACTGACAGTTCAAGTCATGCCCAATAAAACTTTGATTGAGAAGTAGAATGATGCAATAATGAATATGTATTTCAGTAATTGGGCTAATCTTTTAAAAAATTCCAACCCTCCTATGATCTTCTAGACTACCCATGGTTCTTTACATAATTCCATGTTTTTATTGACACATTAAATATTTTATAGATTCAGTTTGAAATCAATGTTGGAGTTTGAAATTAAACATTTTGTTTATTAGAGCTTTCCCTTAGGTTGTCTAAGTATCACCTGCGATCTAAAAAAAATAAGTCATGGTAGCCATAATTGGCCTAGGCCACACATTGACCGACCTTTGCCAAATACCTACCAAGGTTCCTAGTGAGGCTACTATACTATCTCATTAGCAAATATCCCAAGCTCTTATGCCGGCTATACCTCCCGAGGGACAGGCAGGGAGCGTGAGTGTACAGGGTACCTCCCGTATGACTCCGGGCTGTCCCCTTGCTCCCCATCCAGAGTCGGTCTTTTTAGCCGGGGTCAAAGGGTCCCGGGTCAGTTACAAGTGCGTAGCTTTACACTCCTGCCCTCTCAGTCTTGGGCCAACTTCGAACACGTCCATCTGCTTGGAGTTAACTACCTCGAATGAACCCGACGAGAGTGTGAATGGTCGCACCCAGGCAATTTCCTCCCTTAAGTTTTTTATGGCGGGACTTTAGAGGGAGCACTCGTACGGGTGTGTATAACCGGCATTAGAGGTTGGAAGGAAGAGAAGAAAGGTTGGTCAAAGAGAACGACCAACATACCAATAAATACGAAAGAAGCTGCCTTCCTCACCCTAACATCCAATATGTCTGGCTACACATTGGTCCAATGTTCATCAACATCACAAGAATAATATAAAATGTATAATACAAAAGTATTATCTAGTATCTTTAGAAATTATTAAATTATCATATAAAACTTCAATATTACTTATATAGACGATGTAATAAGGTGCAAATTATATCTGAGTTATACAGTTTTTTTGCTCAAGAAGATTAATTTTGTGTCCTGAACTCTCCAGAATGAGAGTCACCTGCATTACAATTTGGACAAAAGGTGACAAGAGCAAAGGGCTTTTGTAGCTAAGAGGGTAGTCTAGATGAAATCTGTGTGGGTGCCCCCCACCCCTTGTTGTGGCCGCCTAGGCCTAAATAAGGCTCTGATTTAAGCGACTGGAACCTATCTTTATCAACTATTGACTCATCCATAATATCTTTAATATTTAATAAGTTCAAGTATTTTTGATAGCACAGGAACGCAAAATCACAAGGACCACAGCTAAGGGTAGAGGTAGAAGTGATCGATCAACTCAAAAGGTTAAAAAGTTGTTCTGATAACAGTTCTAAAACCAAAACTTACCACATCAAACAGTTTCGTTCGAGTTCAGGGACGTTCCAACAAAACAAAATCAATTGACAATTAATGCAATGACTGCGCATGCGCATTATGTCAGTCTTGGACTAATTCGAAACTGGTGGTTGGAACAAACCTTATGTGAGGAAAAAATAAAATGACTAGGCAGTTATCTTAAGGTTGTCCAGTGATATTTTTGTTTGCCTAATTTGCCCGACCTACTGCCCGCCAAAATCTCGAGCTCTCACTGGCTCCCATCACAATTTTTTTTTATTTTCCCACCCTGTCAGAATAACAAAGTATAACGGCATGAGTATAGTTTCCATTAACTTGAATTTTCCAGATTTGGAAAGCGACAGTTCAGTTGAGAATGAACTAAATACAGTCAAGATATATTCAAATTATTAAACTATCGAGAATGTTTAGTTGCCCCTATGTTGAATGTTTGGAAATCCCTTACATTAAACGATTTTCCTAATATATCATAAAGGGAGCTAACTTCTAAATCTGAGCGTTCCAGAGCAAGTTGGTGATTAGTTCCTTCCTTAGTGTATAGGAAGCAAATATTGGCCAAGAAACATTGGGGCGGAGGGTTCCCAGCCTAGCCGCTGGTGCTTCATTGCAGCAGAGGGAGGCAAATATTGGAAGCAAATATCAGTAAATGGGTCTATTGGCTAAGGTCAGCCAAGGGGAGGCCCAGGCTTTAGAGTTGTGTAGGTACTCATTCTCATAAGGGTCCCGATAACATTATTTTTAAACAATTAAGCAAGTGCTAAAATGCCATTTCAAAGGAGCCTAGCTTCCTCACAAGCTGGATACCAACCTGTGAAGTAACTAGGCCAAAACTCGAGCTGTTTAATCGTTAATTAGTATTTGGAATTAAACAGTAAGTAATTACCTCTCCACCATGTCCGTCAAAAACAGCGTAGAAGGAGACGCCTGTGTTGTCGATATTCTCAGATACGACGAACCTGTCCTCCATCCTCGGTCTCCTGCCCTGGATAGCGTAGGCGGCCACATAGTCCCTCTTCAACTCCCAACTCGACTTGTCGAAATCTCCCGACGGCTTCACAAAATACTGCAACTTTTGTACTTTAGACGGAACTGTCGTTCCCAATGTAAAATGTAACTTATTAAGTAGGCTCCTACTCCACACTTCGACGTACTGAATATAAACTACGACCAACACTAACAGGGAAGTTAAAAGAAGCACTTCGGGCTTCAACACGTACGAACGGAGTATTCTCCAAACGTAACCGAGGTGCGAGGAATTGAGGGGTAGGCCTACGGCAAACTTTGATATTAACTTCATGTGTGAAATATAAGTCTGGTAAAATATCCTATCTTCCAATTCATCTTCCATTCCGCTCACCTGACGAAAGAGGACGGAGCCGACGGTACCGTTGAATCGGGGGCACACTGCAGCTGCGCCATTCGACAGCATGACCATTTTCATCCCATGGATTCCTTTCGATAACGAATCAAAAAAATTTAACAAAAAACGAGATCATTTGTCATCCGTCCGTCAAATAAATTCTTCATTTTAATTTTGTAAATATTTTCCTCGTTTCTAGGTGATGGCCCGTTTCGTTGGCAGCACTTTTGATTTTAGGGTCCGTATCAGCTGATTATCAATTTCTACTGCGAAATGTTTACGTGTGGGGTTAGCGGCAGTTTATCTAGGATTTTTGTTATTTCTCCGTAATGTAATTGTAAACATTTTTTATTTTATTTACATCCAGACTCGAAATGGCCGAGCGAAAATTCACGAAGGGCCTGAGGAAGCCCGGAATGGCAGCTCAACTCAGAGAAACTGTTTCTCAAGTAGTTAGAGAGAGTACATTTCTGGTAAGTACTTATTTGTTTAATTTATTACGGTCTTTCTAAAATTTACTATTCGTAATTCGACTAATCGTGCATTTCTTTGTCGGTTCTCTAGAGTAAAACTCAGTTTGTGGAGCCTATGGATTTTGAAAGTTACATCCTCCGAAGCAAAACAATATTGCAGAACGACCCCCAAAGGGAGTTACTTCTCTATCCTACGGACGATGTTTCGGTACACTTTTTTACCTTATTTATCATTATCTTAAATAAGTTTGTTTTATCGACGTTTGTCGCAC
Source organism: Gerris lacustris (assembly GCA_951217055.1). Lineage (NCBI taxonomy): Eukaryota > Metazoa > Arthropoda > Insecta > Hemiptera > Gerridae > Gerris > Gerris lacustris. Next base: position 75,634,938 of record OX578278.1, read on the forward strand.
ATCTGTTTCCGGCGACAGTCCAAATATTGATATGTGGTCACACCCAAAAGCTTGATATGACCAATAACTTATTAACCCTTTGATGAGTAAAATTATTTGAATGGTGTAATTTTGCAGCAAATCACCGTTCCTCGAAAGTACCGGGCTGAGACGACCGGATTACCGCCACCTTCCGATCTGATCGAGTCTTCCCTTCTCACCAAGGAATGTGTAAAGAGTTACACTTCAGATTGGAACTTGATTCATTATAAGTATTCTGCTTACTCCGGCAGCTATTTAGAACTTCCCAAGTTAGTATCAATACCTGATCTGTAATTAGTTGTTTAGTTTCATTATTTGTTTATTTTATTTTGAAGTGTAATTTAAAATTCGATACTACAAGTTAACCCATTGAATGTGTAATCCAATTTATGAACCTACCCTAGTGACTGAATAAAATTTACACAATTTTAAAAGTTAATTATAAATAAAAAAATGTTTGGATCCACTGTGAATATAAAGGTCAGAGGGCCGGACGGAGCCTTGCAAGATGGTTCTACTCGAGGCACGGAGAATTGAGCTACTGAGGGCTGAAAGGGAGGGCTTGGATCCACCCGCCAGACACGTTAGCACGGCATGGATCCACCCGCATTGAATGGGTTAAATTGCCTGATGGGACCAACAGACTTCATATTTATACAATGTTTCAAATTTGGGAATATTTATGGTTTCTCTACCCTCTTTATTTGTTAATATTAAGTTTAGGTTGTAGAGCTGTCCAAGGCCAATGATGCAGAGTAGTCCATTTAAATGCGTCATTTCCAATATTTATTTGTTAGAGTTTATATTAGTTTTTAGGTTGAAGTATGATATTAAAGCCCGTAAAATTAAAACAAAGAAATTTTGCTTCATCAAGAAATGTCAATGTCAATATTTTAAAAATTACTGTAGAACTTAGATTTTCTTCAACGGCTTGACAAAGGTGAGTGCATTGTAAAAATAGCTTCAGAGTTAGGAGTTGGTGTAGGGTTGAGACATCGATAGGCAAACATCGATGTTTTCGATACATCGACATCGAAAGAACAAACATCGATGTTAGCCAAAACATCGAAAGAAACATCGATGTTTTCGATTCATCGACATCGGAAAAAAAAAAAAAAGGTCACCACTTTCAAAAAATCTCTCCTTTTCATCCCCGATTTTCTTTGTCGGCCATTTTTTAGGCTGCGATGCATCGATAACATCGGTCTCGGGGAAACATCGATGTTGACCGATACATCGAAAGATCAACATCAATGTTTTAAAGTCCAATACATCGATGTTTTCGATACATCGACATCGATGTCCCAACCCTAAGTTGGTGTAACAACAATTATTAAAGATTGGGAAAAGGGTCTGAAAGACTTTGATGCGTATTCCTTGACAGGATTAGTATTATATTTTATTATACATAAGTAGATTAGAGTACGTACATTTATTTATAACAATAAAGATTTAATTTTTACAATGAAATATTCGCTTTTCTTTTTTCCTCGGATTATCCGACTTTTTTGTGTTGCGACCATGCTCTGGTCCCCTAGGTGTCGGATATGAGGGGTTTTACTGTATTTGTTACAATTTCTAACTAGATGCTTTTTGTTGTTTTAGAATATCAAAAACAGAAGACCTTAAGGATGAAGTTTATGAAGTTGACACTGATCCTTTTGAAGATGTAAGTTTTTCTGTTTTCTTTATTTGTTGTTATCTTTAATGGATGGTGCCAACAGAAATTAATGATTTAACATTATTCTGCTGTATAAATAACCACCCCTGCGGGAAATTGAACCTCGTCCTTTTGTTACCAATTTGGGAAATTTTCTCAGAAGCTAGATTTTTTTGGTAAAGCGACTTAAGCAGTGAAGTTGGTATTTAAATGAGCTACATTTTATAAATTTTTAATAAAAATCATCGAAACTGTTTTTGAGTTTTTTCTTCAACATATTTTGGAGTTTTTGGCTGGGCCTTCCAAATAATAGCCTAAACGTATTATTTTTTAGAACATGTCTATAAAGATACTTGATTCATTATAATTTAATGATTAAATTGAAATTTGTTATTCAGGAATCTGCTGTGATAAAACCGGACCGTATTACTAAACAAGGTTTCCTAATGAAAGGACCAGAAGTTGGAAATGATAGAATGTTTGCAAATATCGGTTCAAAGTCATTTAAACGAAGATACTGCTACCTAAGGTTAGAATTTCATTTTTTGTTTGGTTTATTCTTTCATCTATATTTTAAACTTACAAATTCATCAAGTTTTAGGCCTTCCAGTGGTGACCGTGGCACGATCGATATCAATCACTATCGGAAAACCTAGTTGTAGAGTAGAGTGTTCACTTCACGAGTGCAAACAAAATAATAGAATGAAATGCTTCTGTTACCTCTGCTGCAAGCTCAGAGGCAAGAGTTATCCTTTATCTTTTAAAGAATAATGGGGATTAGTGTTCCCTAAAATTTGTAATTATTTAAAACAATTAAACTTCTTGTATACGAGTCTGCAAAACAGTGAGACATTTTCATGTGACCCTTGTGTAACGCTTTTTAGTGTCGTTTTTTGGTAATGCTTTTTGAGTTTTTGTGCCAAACTAAAGACATGAAAATGTCAACAAATTCAAGTGTGCAGATTCTTGCATTTGTAAATTAGGAATTAAATCAACCATATTATAATAAATGCAAAAAATTATAGTATTACAAAAATAAAAAATAAAAAAGTAAAAAATACATCGTATGTATGTAAGTTTATTAGGAATCAAATTCTAAGGGTTGTGGTGTTTGTCTGGTGCAAATCGGAGCAGTAGAACAGAAGTTGTAGTTGGGGGGCCAGAGGCGACGCTTGGGCACATGAGCGACTCCTGGAACGTTAGCGAGAAGCGAAGAGAGTGAGACATGGGGCAGGTAGCCGATCGGGAGGGGGGAGGGGTGTGTAGGCCCTACCGAGCACGTTAGGGGGAACCCTACCTAGATAGGGCAGATATGATTGCACACCTCCATGTAACGCTTTTTTTTTATAGTAACACTTTTCAAGTTCATGTGCCATAGCCAAGACATCAAAATATCAAAATAAAATGCATTTTACTTTAAATCAAATTATAATTATCAATAACTACAGGAGACATACAGAGAAAACTTAGTTACAGGAACGGATTAATAGGAGGACCCGTGGTTCAAGTCCCGGTGCAGGGGTCTATTTTTCTCTGTATGTCTCCCGTAGCTATTGATAATTATAATTTCATTTAAAGTAAAATTTAATCTTTCTATAGTACGAATACTACCAAAATCTTAAAAATTTAAATAAAATGCATGTAAAGATATTGTTTTAAAATAAATACAATTCACTTAAACATGGTTAAAAGGTGTAAACTTCATAATTATGTCTAGAGAGGTTGGTAAATTTTATATTTAACTTCACAAATGCATTTCGACATAATATCATCTTCAGTGTGCGCCTTAACTTAGTAAGAGTGAATTCTGTAGTAATAATCAAACTTTTATGACAAACTAACTATACAAGGGGGGGGGGGGTAGACTAGGGCTTTTAGTTTTTTTTAAAAAAAAAAACTACACACATTAACATGTATAAACTTCATTTATGGACTGGAATTTAGCAGCAAAAGTGAAAAGAACTGGACATGATTGATAAGTTTAGAAATCGATGAATCAATTTATTCTAATTTACCATCTATCTGGAATGTAGCATTCATCACAATAATATATATATTTATTGCTAAATATTCATCTAAAAATTCTTGGCGTATATTTGCAACTTTGTGTTATTGTTTTTTTTTTTAATTAAATGAACTAATTGTGTGTTTTCTCTGATATTCATATTTTTAAATTTATTCTTAGTAATTTTATTTGCTTGTAGGCAAGAAGTTGACGGCACTTATATTTTAGAGCTTCATAAAGATGAAAGAAAGGGTGAAGCTAAAGCAACTATAGTGATGGATTTCTGCACCGATGTAGTCAAGGTTAGTTAACCTCTTTAATGGATACTTGGATGTTATTTAACTGTTGATTTGATGGTGGTGAGAGAATAGGAGAGGCATCTCAAATGAATTACTCTCAACTGAAATATCACTGATTGTTATTTAACTGTTGATTTGATGGGGGTGAGAGAATAGGAGAGGCATCTCAAATAAATTACTCTCTACTAAAATATCACTGACTGTTATTTACTGTTGATTTGATGGTGGTGAGAGAATAGGAGAGGCATCTCAAATAAATTACTCTCAACTAAAATATCACTGATTGTTATTTACTGTTGATTTGATGGTGGTGAGAGAATAGGAGAGGCATCTCAAATAAATTACTCTCAACTAATTGTTGTTTAACTTTTTATTTTATTTACAAAACTAATCCAAATATATTACTATTATTCAATTCAATATGGCTGGTTTTTCCTCCTCCTTCAATGTGCGTAACGTAACCCATATTGTGTTGTGCATATTGCCTTATTTTATATCAAATCCTCGGGGCACTAGTTTGCATCAACTGTCGAAATATACATTCTTTTCTCCCTGGTTAGGATTTTAAATTGTTTTTTAATTACAATAACTTCTTATGTATTTAGGTTTTATTTCAGAATCTACTAAAGAAGAAGATTTACTTAAGGAGAATTGTAATTGGTTATTTAAAAATATTTTTGTTAAAAATCTCGCCTTACTGATATGATATTGCCAATAGCTTAACTAATATTCTACGGCAGCTCAAATATCTTCTGAAAATAATTTGTTATTATTAGACAGCTAGTTTCTAATTTTGAAGTCTGGTCACAACTTAACATAATATGTGCTGTATGTTGCTTACCTAAATATGTAATTAAATTTTATTTTGCTTTTAGAATACCAAGCGAGGGAAATTATGTTTTGAGCTACATATGGCTGGAAGTCATAAATCTTATTGCTTAGCTGCCGACACCGACGAAGAACTCAATGATTGGGTGTCGAAACTTAACCTTGTTTTACTCCAGAATAAAATGCAAGAGGAAAAGAGATCGAATTCTCTAGAGAGAGGTGAAGTGAAATTGAAATTGTTTGTTCTCGATAATTAAGTATTTTACATTACATTTTACCTGTAGAGTAGATGACTAATCCGGTGTGTTTAATTATTTTATACAATCCAGAAAGAAAATAAATATTTCCCCTATTCTTGGATCTACAAATTTTCAAGAATTCTACTCGCACAAGTCAAGTAAACAGTAATTAAATTAAATAAATATTTTTATTTATTTTAAATCAAATTATAATTATTATTAGCAACGGGAGACAGACAGAGAAAAATAGACTCCAGCGCCGGGATTCGAACCAGGGGCCTCCTATATTAGGTTAGAGTGTCTGTACTGGAAATATAAGAGGCCCATGGTTTGAATCCCGGCGCTGGAGTCTATTTTTCTCTGTCTGTCTCCCATTGTTAATAATAATTATAATTTGATTTAAATTTAAATTTAAACTTTCCGTAGTATGAATTTCTCATTGATTGTACTAGGTACAGGTACTAATTGGGTACTTTATAATTATAAGCGTTATTTCTCGGTCTAGTTCTATTATCGTAAATGTCGATTCCTAGACTTGTGGAAAAATTGAAAGCTTAATTAGGGATTAGGTATCGTTAACGACAGAGGAAATTATTCTCCAGTGTAGCTTAGTTGGTTAGTGTCTGTACTGGAAATACAGGAGGCCTGTGGTTCAAATCCCGGCGCTGGAGTCTATTTTTCTCTGTCTGTCTCCCGTTGTTAATAATAATTATAATTTGATTTAAATTAAAATTTAAACTTTCCATAGTATGTATACTACCTAACTCTTAAAAAATTGTATTTTTATTTATTTGGCAGGAGGGAGTATGCCGCCTTTAGGATGTGCTGGTGACGCAACATACGGAACGTTGAGAGGGCTGGAGCAGAGTGTGAATCCTCAGCTAATGAAGTATTCTAGAGAAACCGATAGCTCTATTGCTCTTGCAAGAAGAGATAATAGGAGGAGACTATTTTCTGTATACCCTTTTATACCAGTTAGTATTTTCGGTTGAATGATTCCTGGAAAATTCTCGTAGTTTAAAAAAGAATTTAAGAGTCTAGGAATCAGTCAAACTTAAATTTTTAAATAATTATATATGTTGTATAAGTTTTAATTATCTCACTATTCTTTTAAAGTTCAGTTTTAAATGGTAAAACATCATGAATGAGGTGTAGTTGAAAGACCAAACAACATATTCATCTAATCTAGAATGATTGTATTTATTACAGTCATTCTGAGCTACAGCTCTTTTAAGATAAGTCACTATCACTAGAAAAAACACAAAACAGCTGTTGCATAGCATATGTATTTCTGCCTCGACGAATTTCAACAGATAAAGTCGGAAGTCTAAAAAATTCAAGACACAGTTTTAAAGACAGATTATTATTTGATTTTGGTTTGTTATAACTGTTTCAGCATTCTAAAGGTGGTATGACTGTTGGAGGCAGCGGTACACTTAGTGGGGATAATAACGTGGAACCCTACCGAGAACATTTTGGTCTTAGAGTATTAGTCAAATGTGAGAGTCTTAGGTTCCGATTACAAGCTCCAGATCCAATATGTCAGGTATGCTTCACATAATTTAATGTGTCTTCCTTTTTAACTATTTAAAATAACCTTTGATTGATATCATTAAAAAAATATTGCACATGATTTATACTTATGTATAATGTTGTTTCTTAAGAAGCTAACCAATTTAGTTATTTAAATCGGTTATTATTCTCTAAGAAAATTTTAAGTGACTTATGACTGTTTATCTAACAGCATAATCCTCTAATTTAAAAAAATTGAATGTATGAGAAATGATCCAAGTACTTTAAACGCCTATTAAAACGTTAGAATTTGATATATATTCTTACATACTAAACTATTTTTTTAAGAATGCTTATAGTAAATATTCTCTTGCCTATTAATACAGGTGATTTTAAATTGTTGACTTCAGTAGAATTAACTGTTCTACTGAAGTCAAGCGTGGGACCAGATCCTTGACATATAATCAAACTGATGGTTAAGCAAGAAAGGAGAACATTTTAGGGCAAATAGTGATGTTATTTCTATTCTTGACTAGAGGCACAAAAACTTTGTCAAACTAAGAGTTAAAAATATCTTGGTTTAGCCAGACACTTTTTTGAGATTAATAATTGACAGTAGTGCCTTCACCCCAGATAGCGAGGGGGGAGTCGAAGAAAAGAGGGTGAGGTTGGCAGGTGTACCAGACGGTTTCGATTAAGAGGGGGAATCAGGAGATGGATAATTAAGGTTCTACTGTGAATTAATAAAATACCGACTCTAGCTTGACTATATTTTAACACGGATATGCTTATTGGGCTGGAGTTTTTTAATTGCTTTTTTCCAAACTTAATGAGCATATCAGTTTTATAATTAAGAATAATTATTTGTTTATAATAAAAAAAATGATAATAAATAAAGAAGTACTCTTACTTTGCCCCTTTTTAAAGTATAATATTTATCTCGTATTAAGTGTGTATGAAACAAGATGACAATGTTTCATTCAAATAGTTAAGGATATTTTTTGAATTTGTTTCTAGGTGGAGCCATATTTTGCAACTATAGCATTGTTCGATGCTAAAGATGGAAAAAAATTAACGGAAGATTTTAAATGGACAGTGTCTAGTGAACAAGTAGATGAATTGGTGCCCAAACCGGAGGGACCGACTTGCTCTCTCCTACCTTCAGATGTACCTACAGAATGGATGAGACATCCAAATCAGGTAACGGGTATAAACTGTTTTTCTTATATAATAGATTGATTTTAGCTAACCTACCGTAGTTATGTTTAGACTACCCTCTCAGTAGTAAGAAAATAGTTAAAAATAAAGAAAAACAACACAATTATTTTACTTATTTCGGTTGATAATTTCAATCTTTCAAATAATGAATATCACCAGTGACTTTGCATATCACCTGTTATAAAGTCTGTTTTTGCAGATTATGGATGTTTATCTTACTTTAATTAATTCTTTTTAATATAAAAATATTATTTCGAAATCTCTACTCTAAAGGATTTTATTTTGAAATACCGATCTTACGATTCTTTGAGAAAAGCAATTCGGACCATCAAAAACTGTTTTTCAACATTTTAAAGAAGATGAGAAAGTCTAAAGACTAAATTAGAAGCCCAATAAAGTTTGCCCTTGGGTAAAAAAAGGAGAGATTTAAAGGAGGAGAAATATGCGGTGGCACATTGGATAGAATACTTCTCTGAATGTCTAGCCAGATAATAATAGTGGTTATGAGGAACCTCCGGCAGAGGATAATGAACAAGACAAAGATCCCGGGGATATTTGCAGAGAAGAACTTGAGGCTACCTTAAAGAAAATGAGCTTGGGAAGGCGGCATGACACGACGTTGTAGTTCCAGTGGGAGAGGCCACAGAAAACTCCCTGCTTCTTAGCCCTTATCTGTTACCATTCTCATGGACAATGAGACTGAAGAATGCAAGAGTTAGGCCCGCTTCACACTATACGGTTTTGGCCGTACGGCATAAAACCGTACGGCATAAATCCGAATTGGCAGGTTGTTCACACTATCCGGTTTGTCCACGGCTTTTTTTTAATCATAAGGTTTTTAAAAGTATAGTGAAGTGCTGTTGCTATGAACGGGAAACAAATTATTGCATTTTGATTGTATTATCGCCGCAAAAAGAGAAGACAATGCAAACGCCGGATGTGGGTGCATCCTAAAAAATCAAAAGGGAGATTACGTGGGCTTATTTCATACATTATTTTAGGATTTACGTAGAGATGAAAATAAGTTTTTTAATTATTTTCGGATGTCTGTTGCCTCATTTAATGAACTGCATGAAAAGCTGAAGGATACCATTCAGCATCAGAACACACAATTTAGAAATTGTATACAACCATTTCTGTCTTTGTATGTATCAAGGTATTTGTCCCACAGAACTGGTCTATTTTGGACAAGGGTAATTAACGCTTCTGCATCAATCTCTTCCATTGCGAATTATTAAATAAATATTATTAAAATTAATATTTAAATAAATTAAAAGAACTGGAGAGAAACGTACAAAGCAAAGCTTGGCGAGAAACTCGCCGTACGATTAAAAACCGTCCAATGTGAAAGCCTGCATTTGATCAAATAGACTACTGGGTCCACGGCGGCTATCCGGTCGCCGTGAGTTTAGTGGTTGAGGACGGCTGCTACACGACGGCTGTACGGCTTTTTGCCGTCGCCGTGTAATGTGAAAGTGCCCGTCTCCTTCTATACTCCACTAAAAAAAATTCGCCAAAACCGTATAGTGGGAAACAACCCTTAGATGAGACCCTGTGAGGTGGGGGAACTGGAGGATGAACCTGGTGCTGTTTTATTGCTGGCCTATGCCGGTGACGTGGTTCTTCTGACTGGCTCAGTAGAGAGGCTACAACAAAACCTGGAGGTGTGGGCAATGGAGCTAATGAAGCAATACAGAGACCATGGTGATAAGCTATGTACAGACCAATCATTAAATTAAGGTAGGACAAACCCTGCTAAAACAGGTGAATGAAATCAACTACCTGGGGTAGTCTTGAGTGCTGATGGCAAGCTGGATAAGAACCTAAACGCTCTCAGCTACAGAGAGGTTGTATGAAAGGGTCATCACTGATTCCCCTTACCAGATTGGGGAATTTATCCAGAACCTCTTGGCAATTGATTGCAATGAGCTACTGGGGACTCATCTCCAAATTTATTTTTGGGTAAAATATCAGAGATGCAAAGATCTCCAGTAGGGAGAAAATTTGTGATTTTGGATTAGTTTAGAGGGTCTCAAGTAAGTCTTTTCTTCCTTGAACTCAAAAAGTAGGGAGTAAAAGTAAAAGTAGGTTGAAAAAGTAAAACCAGGGAGAAAAAGAAGGATTTCCAACAATTATTTTATAAATAGTAGAGAATGAATGGCTAATATAATGAAGATGTAGAAATCAGGTTGGCGACACTGTTTTTTCGACCTTGTTTATATTGCATTAAACCTGCATCTAAATAACCGTCTATTTGAGTTTAATTGCAATTCTTATTTGTTTTTAATTTTGGACCTCTTATATCTGCTATTAAAAGTGCTAACAATTATTGTTATTTATTAAAATAATAAATAAAAGCTGCAATGGATGAAAATGTGTATTTTCTCCCTAATGGAGATAAAATATTGTATGTACCTCGGGCGTAAAGTGCTATAATTCCCCTTGAGATGATTATCTGGTAATTAGCGGATCAGCGTTATTTCCGAGGCTAAATTCCCTCTGCTTCGCCTCGGGATTTAGGGACCATGGTTTCTTCAGCTTCTCCTCAAGAACCAACTTATCTACTCAGGGAATAATTGCTTACATTAATTTACTCCCTAGGTGCATAAATAACTAGTGTATAATGAATTATGTTGACGTCTAAATTCTGCCTAAATAAAAAAAAAAAAAAAAAAAAAAAAATATGAGTGTAATATATTTAGCAAAATGAAATGTATGTTGCAGGCGGTGTTCAGCGTGAGCAGGCCTCATTCTGAAATATTCCTAGTCGTAAGAATAGATAAAATATTACAGGGTTCTGTGGCTCAGGCATCTGAACCCTATATGAAAACCAACAAGGACCCTAGGCTAGCTCTCAAACTGCACCGTTCTATTCAGGCCATTGCACCGAGGTTAGATTCATATTAAATTAATAAATGTGTGTACGAGATGATTGCTTGAAAAATTGAATTATGTGTGAGTGCAATTTTTCACTGTGTGAACAAGTGAACAAATTTAGAGATATATCAAAATTGTTGTTAGTTAATTGATACTTATTCCAATGTATAAATGTTTAATTTAAAGATGACATTTTTCTAACTATCCATTGACAAGACAAACAATTTATACTTATAATATTTTTAGTAAAGCTATTCTTTCCCACTCTGTTTTCATGATTATTATCTGGAAAAGTTAAAAATTGTTTGAGTATATAAAAAACTTCAATAATCGATAATGTTGGGGCAAGAAACTTCTTTAAATCATTTTAAATATATGAACAATAATGCTTTTAAACATGATTTGGTAAACATGATGTTTTTCCCATTATTCAAACCTAGTTCATAAATAAATTTACTCACGTCAGAGAAAGATCAGGCTTTGCATAGAAATTAAGAAATTTTACTGTAAATTATTGAATTGATTATTTTTCTAACATTTTTTTTGCAGGTTAGGAAAATTCCGTATGCCATTTGCTTGGACAGCAAGACCCCTGTTTACCCAATATAGTAATCAGTTGGACATAGTTTCTGAATTTCCTGGAATATTCAGACAAGAACCAACCAAACTTAAAGACGAGGAACTTATTAAACTTCTTGCAGAATACAGAAAGTAAGTTACGGTATTTATTAGCTATCAATATTGGAAAAGAAATGTCATTTTTTCTATTGACAAATTGATTTTTATTCAATCAATTTTGTTGGATTCTACCCCTAAGTGTCGTGTTTCCTGTTTTTTGAGTGACCTTTTTAATTGGAAGAAATAGTACTCGACTTTGAGTTACCAAACTGTTATTTGTTAATATTTTATGTTATCGATAGAAGTGTTTCGGGAAATAAGGATATGATGAACCCAATACAATTGGGAGATACACTGTTTCTGTTTCTGTTGTTCTGAATTTATCTTTTAAAACTGAATATATACATATTCACTCGACCGGCACGTCTATGCCTCGGAGAGAGAGAGAAGCGAAATATAGCCAAATAACGACATGATTTAACAGTGTCAAGTTATTATCAAAACCCTTAATGACCCCTGTTTGGAACACATAAAAAAAGGGTTTTCTTACATTGAAGAAACAAGGCAACGAGTAAATCCTATTATTATAAAATAATTATTATTTATTTTATTTAAATTTACAAAATCAGAAAATATTAAACAATGGACTTAATCACATGGGTAATTTAATTATCAGGAGGGGGAAAAAATTACTGAAATGTTCATGTAAATAATAATTTTATTTTTATAATTATTATTTTATTTTCAGACCTGATAAATTGAACAAGCTGCCTATGATTCCTGGTTGGATAACTGTGAAAGTTGAAATTCTCTCACAGTTACCAAAAAGTTAGTATTTGTGTTTAATTTTTTATTTAGCAGTAGTTAATTGAATAATTAAATCTTACTTACTTAATTGTATCCTCTTCTACTTGTTCTAATTATTTAGACTTTGTGTTAGCTGTTTTGTTAGCTAAGATAATTTTATGTTTTGATACAATCATATTGTGTATTATATGTGTAATAGTCCAGGAGATAGCATGTAAAAAAGTGTCTGGCTGACATCAAGCTAGAATTTTGTGTATAAGTTAATCTTTTCATGCTTTTTAAGAATACGTGGTCGGCTAAGTTTGTCTGCGGGTCATAGCTTGGCAATAGGCATTTGAAAAAACAAACCGGTGGAGAGCAGCCATGTCCTGACCATTTTAGTGGACAATGTGATTTTCATGATCCAGAGTACAAAATTAGTTAGTTGTCCAAAAGTTCAAGTTGATGTTAGTTATTCAAATATTTCTCCAAATAAAAGTGGTCACCTATCAAGTGACAAAGTAACATCAACTTGATGTTTGGTCTACTAACTAATTTTGTACCAATAGGAGCTATGTCCTGTGTGATGAACTTAGCCGACCACATATTCTTAAAAGGCACTAGCTTGATGTTAGTCAGATTTTTGCACGCTATCTCCTGGACTATAACTATTTATTTTATTATTAATATAATCTATTGGTTTACTTTTGTTTGCAGATAGTCTAACATGCAGCCTAGTAGGCCTGAAGCCTTTCCCTGTACCCCCGGAATGTCCTCCTACTGTAGAAATAGCTGAACTGAACCCTGAAACACAGCCTTACACTGTCTTTACTAATCATCTCTATGTTTACCCTTTATCCTTGGCATTCGATTCTCAAAAAACATTCTCCAGAGCAAGGAATATTGCTTGTATAGTTCAACTTAAGGATTCTGACCAAGAAAATTCATCTCCACTGCCAGTGAGTAAAACACTAATTATAATCTGAAGCTTGTTGATTAATTTGATATTGATATTTTTTAATATTAAGAAGACCTTTAAAAAGTGTTATTGAATGGAATAAGTATTAATTTTGAACCGCAATACGCTAGTTAGTAAACAATTAAAATTATAAGGGATTCACATGGTCATTAAGAATTATTAATAATTAATATGATACACCCTAGTATTCTATAAGTAGAAATTTTCTTTTGATACGTTTAGGGTTTTTTAAAAACCATCTTCAGTTGTATTGTTATCTATAACAAAATAAACAGTAAAAATTACAAAATTATAATGATTCAATACAATTTTTTTTCCCTTTATTGTTTAACCCAACTACAATTTTATGTGTAATAAGTGCTACAGTTAATATTGCTTATATGACTTGGTACGACATGAAAACTTGGTTCCCCCTTTTTGGTGTGAGGAATAAGAATGAAAAAGTTGAATTCAAGTTTATATGACTATTGTCCTACTCTTGTTATGGTTTCATTGGTAAAACAAAAAAAAAAGAAACCCTTATAGTTTCGTTCCTGTGTCTGTCAGTCATTCTGTACAGTTCCAATAACTTTTGAATCAAAAGAGATAAAAACATGAAATTTGCCAGTATTAAAGATCGTTTTGACACGCACACAGGGAAAATATAGCAAACTCAAAATTACCAGGTAATCAAATTAAAAATGTCGAATAATTCATGTCACACTAATAATTTTTTTTTTTAAATTTTGAGTAGGGTATCAAATGAAAGATATTGAAGAGTAGATTACAAAAATATATATAAAGTGGTTATTTTTTCATGCCATTATGTCAAAAAACATCAACATTTTGCATACCCCCCCAATGGCAACAGAATCATTTTAAAGTGAGACTTCACACACAACCATTTTTTGTTGCTTTAAGCTAATTTAATTGACTTTTTTAATACAAATTATAATTTATTATCTTTAGTGGGTTTAATGTCCTATCAAGCCTTTATCATTGTTCTTGATTTTTATTATCTCTTGTGTTATTGTAATTTGCTCTTTTTTATCTTACAATAGTGCATTTACACGTGGTCAGGAGAACTGGTAAGCAGCGGTAGCTGTACGGTAATCCATCATGCCACTTCTCCGTCGTGGTACGATGAAATCAAGATGAGACTACCTACACGTCTGACATCTAATCATCATCTGCTCTTCACATTCCTTCATGTCTCGATAGAGGCTGCGAAGAAGAAATCTCAGGATTGTACCGAGTCCCCGGTCACTCCGGTAGGCTACGCTTGGCTTCCTCTACTCAGCAAAACTAAGTTAAATATCGAAGAACAGACTATTCCAGTTGCTGCTAACCTCCCTTCCGGTTATCTTACAGTTCAACCACTGGGCCTTGGAAAAGGGGTAATTGTTTGATATAGATGAAAAAATACTATTCTACTTTACTAATTGTCCAGGAAACAATAAATATAAAAATTTTAATCATATGATTTTATAGAACAGCGGCCCTGAGGTGATATGGGTTGATAATCAGAAAGCCATATTTAGTGTGAATTTGAGGCTCTTGTCTACGGTCCATACCACAGACTTAGATCTTCATAATCTCTTTGCTCACTCTGAAAAACTGTACCAGTCTAAACCACTGCCCCCTGAGTCAGAAACATCAAAAATTCTTAAGGTAAGTGTGCAATTAAAAATTTAATCAACCTTAAAAATCTAGACTATTCTTAAAATAATTGTAACTAAACTTTTTACTCTTCGTATCGCTTTGCAGGCTGGTCACATGGTACAGTTGGATTCAGCCATATGTTTCTTACCGAGTCTGTTAAATCAGCTTTTCACCCTACTTGTGACTTCTCCTAGTCATGAAGTAGCTCTCAACTGTATTCGGCTCCTTGTACACCTTGTTTCTATGGTTACACAAGCTGGTAAATCTGACGCCCTATCCACGTACATTAAGGTAAACTAAACCAAATCATTCCCTCTCAGCCCTTTTTCTCATTCAATTATTCTAGTATTTATTCATATGGATCTATATATTTGAGAACCTTGTGGAAATTTCTTCAAAACAAAATAAAAAATATATATATTCCTTTCAAATATAGCCTATTCAGTTCTTTCCTTTTAGTCCAGGAGATGGCGTGCAAAAAAGTGTCTGACTAACATCAAGCTAGAAGTTTGTTTACAAATTAATCTTTTAGTACCTTTTAAGAATATGTGGTTGGCTACGTTCGTCTGCAGGACATGCCTGGCAATAGGCATTTGAAAAAAAACAAACCCGTGGAGAGTGACCATGTCCCACCCATTATGGTGAACAATGTGATTTTCATGATCCTGACTACTACAAAATTAGTTTGTATACCGAAAGTCATGTTAATGTTAGTTTGTCACTTGATAGGTTTAAATTGATAGTCTATAAATTTAAGTGGTCACCTCTCAAGTGGCAAACTAACACCAATTTGAGTAGTTTTTGATTTTCAGTCTATTACAGGGCCGGATATAGCTACCGCCAGCCCCCGCGGTGCGGGGGGGCCCACGGTCCTGGGGGGCCCAGTCAGAGATGTAGAAGAAGGTTTTTTTTTGCAACAAAAAAGGCAAGAAGAATATTGTGATGAGATTAGCTATGGGCCCGAATTGCGGGCACGTCCCCGGTGCCAGGGGGCCCACAAATAAAAAAAAAAATGAAACTATTATCTTTGTACCGCAATGTCGATGGGGGCCCCTTTAGAGTATAATTAAATCTAAACTGAAATTATACTCATATACCTTTGTCAGGGGGCCCCATTCAGTGCTGAACCAAATGTTTAAATTATATTTTTTTTTGGCGAGGGGCCCACTGCCCTAGGTACGCCACTGATTGTGATAAACTTTTAATTTTTCCTAACATGTCATGAGTACAAACGGAAGTTTGAAATTTTTTGTTTCATTTAGTTACTTTGATTTTTGTGATGTTTTCACCTTATTCAATATGGTCAATGCTAATTTAAAGGAGAGAAACTGACTGACAAATCATATTAACTGATATTAATAAATTTTTAAGCTTGCCAGCTACAAAACAACTTAATTATTTGTGTTTTTTAGCCCACCTTATTAAACTTCAAAATTCGTCCCCGGCCCAAACCTCTTTTCCTGTAAGGAGGACAAACTTGCCCTAATCCTTAAAACTCATCTTTTTGCACTTAAATTTTAAAAAATTCTCCGGGGGAGTACCCCCGGACCCCCAGCCGTTGTTTGTTCAAAGGGGTCCAGATGCTAACTTGCCCTGGGGCCCGGAAATCCTCTCAGCGGCCCTGATATAAAATACATATATCTGGTCATTATACATAATAACCAAATCAGCTCAGTTTTTTTTTTTACCTAAACGATAAAATAGGTATCTTCGAAAAGGACTAACGAAAAAAGACCCCTTTTTCGGATAAGCTTGAAAAAAATTTTATGTGAAATATTACAAAAGTTAATATGAAAGAGGAGTAGTTATAGGACACCCAGTATAATATTGTAGTTGTTGTGAGGAGGTAAATTGCATTATTATTTATTTGAGAGATATTCGCAGTATATTACCCTTCATTTCCATACTATGCTTATGATTCTTATTTAGGTCTCTAGGGCAATAATAACTCCAAAGTCAATCCGTTTTTGGCTATATTTCACCTCCTTTGAGGCATCTTCAGGCCTAAAAGATTTTTAAAATTTTATTTCTTATATCTACATTAACTTTTAACTTACATCTTTATATAACATGTTGACACAACTTTTAAACAAAACGTAACACTTTTTTAAAAAAATATACGTGTGGCGTCGCAGGACACCCGTTAGGAACGAAGTTCCTTACGCTTCTCATTATATATACAAATGATAAATTCACACTACTAAGTATACGATGCTAACTACTTATACATGGCGCAGTTAGAAAAGAGACAAAATTAAAAGTAATTAACTGTTTGTACCTAGCGGAGTTAAGACAAAATTAAGAGAAAAACATTGTTTGCATCATTGAAGCGAGTGCCTTGCAATAAATACTTATGTATTGAATATTGAGAAAAAATTAATCATAATCATGATGAGTTGATATAGTTAAAAAGGAAGGTGGTAGTAGGTGGGAAACAGGGCTGTTTTCCTCTACCCGGCCTACTATTTTAAAATATTATAAAATATATCTCTTCCCTATTCAAAAGCGTCTGCTTGTATCAGGTTGAAATTTTACATGCCTGTTCAATTTTACTTAACATTACTTTGTGTATGACGTGTTATAAAAATCGTTACGTTAGAACGTAAGATATGGGTTAAAACGTAGTTTTCTCTATTTTAAACGGTTTAGGTCCGCTTTATAAATTTAGCGACCATTAACACTTCATAGCAGTATCGGTGTTGATTTAACTAAAAAAAAAAAAAATTAAAGAAGTTGTATGTCTCATTGAATAGAATAAGTTAATTTTTCCCGTCCAAAAATTTCAATTTTACATTTGAACTTTTACGCGAACGTTGCTAAAATAAACATGTCTTCTACATCGGTGAACTTTGGCGAGGTAGTTCAAAAGCGAATTTGAGATGAAGAATGAATGCGGTGCGTGTAAAATTAGGTTGTAGTGTGTAGTTTTCTTACTTTCTTTGCCATCACGAGGCTCACCGATAGTGTAGGACTCCCATTCTACACTAACCAGTGAACTCCCTCCCCCCCCCCTCCCCTTCCGAATAGGACCTGGCCTGGGTAGGTTGGGGGCCCATTGGAGTTTTTCGCGGGGGGGCCCGAAAATTGAAAATCCGGCCCTGGTCTATTAACAAATTTTGTACTCAGGATCGTGAAAATCACATCGTCCTCCATATTTGGGGGTATATGGCCGCTCTTCCACAGTTTGTTTTTTTCAAATGCCTATTGCCAATCTACGCCCCGCCGACGAACTTATCCGACCCACATAATATTAAAAGACACTAAAAGATTAACCCAAAAGTCTAGCTTGATGTTAGTCATACACTTTTTTGCATGCTTCCTGGACTATTTACTAAAAAATGATACACCCAATGTTATTGTATGACATTTTAAGCTTTTAATAATTGGTTTATTAGAAGCTTATCTAAGGCTCTTTGTGAGTTAATACATCATATTGCTTAAAGATGAAATAATATTTACTTTTCATGTGATCGTAGGCACCTTGACCACAATCTAGTAATTCAATATTAAAATATATTAAGCCCTTTTTTTTTAAAAAAAATACTCTTTTATTCTACCCAAGTTTCTTTTTGCTTTTCTTTTTAATAAAGTATTTTTGTCTGTTTTGCTAAATGAAGGTTGATTTCTGTTTAGTTTGTATTTGTGGGTGAAAGTGTCGGTGGGAGGACTGTTCACGAGGAGTTTATTAGTCACTTACCCTCGTTGCTCAGTCCAACTAACACTGATTTTCTTCTTATCAACAAATTTCTCCCACATTCCGGCTTTTTCCTTCAAATTATTATTAAATCCATGGCTCAGCATCTTCTCTCAACTGGCAGGATAAAGGTGAGGCTAAAATCTATAAACTATCTTAAAATTTTTTTAAAAACACAAGTATTAGGCTTGTTTCAAACTGTAAGGTTTTGACTAAACGGCAAAAAATGGAACAGTCAAATTCCAAATGGGTAACAAGTTCACATTGTACAGTTTATGCACATCTGCTGCACGTCCGTCACCATGTAATGTGAAATGGGGCATGCTCTTCTTTACTCCACTAAATAATTCCACCGTACGGTTGAAGCTGTGCTGTTTGAAATGAGCCTTATTCTCCATTATTTACTTAATCATTTTAGGTGACTTTGGAGGCTTTTACAGGGTATCCCAAGTCTAGATGTCAACATTCAAGAAGAGTATTTAGGAAGTAAAAACCAAACTTTTTTTTCCCTATAAGTATTCATCATGAAAGAGATGTAGTTCAATAATCAAACAATGTCTTTGCACAAAAAATTGTAATTGAAACAATTGAACGGTTTCGGCTGTTCTAAAGCAGCCTTCTTCAGCTAATCTACAAACAAAGCAACAAACTTAAACTTAAGATATAAAATAAGGTAACATGAGATTGTATTCTAAGGTCATCTTCTTATCACATCTTTTCTTACTAAAAATGAAAAACATATATTAATAGTAACAACATGAAAAACATATATTAATAGTAACAACAATAGTATTAATAGAAAATTTCAAAATATTTTTTCTTATTATTTAAATTTAACATTATAATTAAAATATACATATTTTCCGACAATTTAATGATACAAACTATTATATGAACTATAAAAATTAAACTTACAATTCAGTGTAGCATGATTGAGACTTATAATGGTTTATTTTCTAGTTTTAGGTTTCTGTACAAAGTACAAAAAGAAACCTTATATAACGGCTCTGTCTGTCTGTCCGTTGCTTGTTTCAATTCATAAACTACTATAGCTAGGAACATGAAATTCGGCACACAAGTACATCTCGGCATTTAAGACAACTGGACACATTTTGGATTTTTCACACTTTATATTTTCAATAAGGCGGTCAACTAAAAAAAAAAGTTTTTAGTCACCATGACATGTTATATATAAATTTAAAGCTCTTGAAATGTATAAAAAGAATATGCAACTAGTAAAATTTCACACCTAATATTTTCAAGATGGCGGCCAATATGGCGGGTGAATAAAAAAAGTTTTTAGTTACTATGACATGTTATACATCAACTTAAAGGTTTGAAGTGTAGAAAATGAATATGCAATTGTTAAAATTTTCAATATGGCGGGTGACTAAACATTGATTTAGTTACCATAACATGTTATACATCAATTTAAATGTCTCGAAGAGTAGAAAAAGAACATTACTATTAAAATTAGTGTAATTATATTATACTTAATAATTTTAACTTTAATGTACAGAAACTGGCGATTATCGCCCCCACGTACTTACGTGAAGTGCGCCTTACTTGTTTTCTTATAATTGATAGGTTTTGAAGACGTGTTATTTTTTTACTATTTATTAAATCAAGAAGAGTATAAAGACTTCCTATATATTGAGCTCAATTATCTGATAAGAAACTACTTCCATATTCATGATATCTAGGCATCCAAGGCCTCATATTAAAGCTTATAAGATTTTAGCTTATATATTTTAATTTCAGTGAGCTTTGCACTTTGTTGAAGCAGGAGTAAGGAAAAATGTACTGTCAGGCTAAACATTTTGATAAAACTTTCTGCATTCAAACTATGTTTTAACATCTTATATCTTAACTTAAATCATTGATCTTAACTCTGAATTATTTTTTTAAAGGGAAAACGTGCACTTTCCAATGCTGTAAACTTTCTATCTTTATCAGTTTCGAAATTACAAGGTATTTTAATGAGCTAAAACATGTGAAATAGATAGAATTGAAACACGTTTTAGGACAAAAAAGTTCTTTTGTGACCTCCTAGAGTTTGGGCATTATAAATTGTGACTTTTGACAGCATGGGATAATCCAAAATATTAGAGTGGGGAGCCAATGAGAGGTAAGGATTTTGAATTCTAGAAGGTCGGGCCAACTAGGCAATCAAAAATTCTCTGGCCCCACCTGCCTAGTAGCTTTTTTTTTCTTTATTTAGGTTGGCCAATCTGAGTGTCAAAAGTCACTACTTGTAATGCGCATACTGTAAATACGCACCTTAAATTTCGACATCTATACTTTGGACACTCTGCATAATTTAATTTTTTTAAGACTTGTACCAAGTATGCTATTTTCTACTACTTCACACTTGGCCATTTTGTAGCCTTCTATTTTCTTTCTCTTATTTAATCGGTGCAATTTTTTTTCCATTCTATGGCAATTTCAGATGCACAGACATGAGAGGTTTCCAACTGATTATCTAAACAAATTGGAAGAATTGCTCAAAGTTTTATCTCCTTACATCGCCAGCAAACACAGGGAAATGCCTCAAGAAACGAAGCAGCTCAATCATAGTATTGCTCATTTTTTAAAGGTGCATTTTTATTTAATTGATTATAATTTTTTATTGCAGTTATTGAAGAAAAAAATAATAATACTCTAATATTAGCAATATACTTTATTTTCCCATTTTGCTTCCAAGCTTACCAAAGGTAATGGAAGCTACGTGATTGTTCTGAAGATCGAAAATATTTTATGTCTCCGATTTCAAAAATTCCTAGACAGAAATCCATTTCAGACATCAGGGAACAATTTTGGTTTCGTGTTTTCCATCTATCGCTTAATTTTTGCAAACCACCATATCGTAAAAACTACACCTCCGATTTTAATAAAATTTGTATGGTAGGTCATACTTAGCCCATTGTTGGTCCCATATAAGTTTTAACCTTCTGCGCTTATTTATTTCTCTTCAACATGCCCACAACAAACATCCTATTATTTACACCTGTATCTTCAAAAGTACTAATCTCATTTTTATGAAATTTGGATAGTTTGTCGAAAATAGACCGCAGATAGAACCAGATTAATTTCAACCGTCTGCACTCTTTAACTTTTGCTTAATTGATACTTTAATTCATGTAAAAAATCAAAACAATTTTAACTTATTAAAAAAAACAGGGGAAACAATTAAATAAATTATACAATAATAGATTGTAAAATCATAAAATCAATAAAGTACGTGATAGGATGTGAGGAAGCTATGTGCCTCACTAATTGGCAGTGTATTTTACTTTTATTTAAATTGTGGAAAGTATTAACAATAATAATAATACTACTAATATTTTTTTATATATATTTTTTTTTCCAGAAATGCTTGAGTTTTGTGGATCGAGGTTTTGTATTTCGGCTGATAAGTTGGTATGTGTCAACGTTCTCAGGAGACGCACGAGTTCTTCATGACTTCAAATATTCTTTTATAAATATAGTCTGCTCTCATGAACACTATGTGTCTTTCAACCTACCTCTTCTACATGTTAAAACAAGAAACGGTTTGTTATTTTCTTTAATTTTTTAAAATAAGAATTTATCAAAGAAAAAAAGTTTGCTTTCCTATTAAAAATAATTGCTTGGCTTGCACTTTAAATCTAAATGTTAATTATTTAAAAAATTATCATTGTTGAAGCTTTATTACAGGAGTATGAGGGGGTTGAAAAGTGCTTGGCCCTAACTTTCAATTGTGTGGCATTGCATAATATTTTTACTGCTACCAGAATATTTTGTCATAAGTATCCATGTAAAAATGCAAGACCATCTATTAATTAGTCAAGTTTTTCAGCTGATTCCTTAAAATGGATTGTGTGGTTTTACATACAGACTTCTCTCCTTCAATTTAGTTTTTTTAAAAAAAACAGGCTTTTGAGTTTAAACATGGCCAAATCACTCTTAGGCTGCGGCCACACCGGAGCTACCTCCAACCACCAAGCCCTAGTGGCTTGGTGATTCGCCAGGCGTTTAATCCATGTGAGCCAACCTTCTAGAACATACGAGACCGGCCACACCACGCGCTTGGTTACTAGGCAATTACCTTGTGAGTCGCTAGACGAACAGTCCATTCTGTTCTACACAAGGATCTTATCTAAAGGGGATGGAGGTTTGTGGCAAAAAAGTGACCCCATGAAGATATGTAAAATATGAGCTCCAATGGGACAAATTACCTTCCTCTTGGTTATAGGTTTTCTAAGAATTTGTTTATAATTTCAGTTTATAACCTGTTAAAGAAGGTAATTTGTCCCAGTTCAAAGGTCGTGGAGCATGCACAGTATGATTTTTCTCTCCAATTTCTCTTACCTCCATGGGGTCACTTTTTTGCCCTAAACCCCTTCTTAACATTCCATCCCCTTTATATAAGATCCTTGGTTCTACATGGCGACTCACCAAGCCACTAGGCTCCAAGGGAGGTAGCTCCGGTGTGGCCGTAGCCTTAAAGATTGTCCTTGTAACTGTCATCCAATAACTCCAGAAATAACTGGATCAAATAATTTTAAGATGAATAAAAGTGTTTCCAGTTGCTGAAATTGAGTCATTTAATAAAAGGTTACAGTATATTTTGTGTAAGGTCTGAAGAAATATTATCTTTCATTAGGACATTGCTCCTGCCAACAAAAGCATTCTACTAATGGGCGAATAAAGATGTTTACTCTACAAATTGTTAGAACAATCTACCTATTCCTCAAATTCAGGGTACCCATGACTTCCGTCTTATACAATACTCTTCCTTTGAGGCCGACATTTTTGCAATAAATCTTACTGAGGAGACTACAAGGGAGAATAAGTGTATTACTCTGAATAAAGATTATGTTGACAAATTAAAAGGCTAATTCGGATTGTACGTGGCCCAGAAATGTTTCGTACTTTTTCCTACTTGATTTTAGAGAAATTATTCATGTATGATTTGTTCATAGGAGAGTTTATATCCCTTTGTCTAAAAATATGTTGGAGTACAGAAAAGGGTACACAAAATTAAGGTTTTTATTATAATATACGGGATTTTATCACCTAACCTCAAAGTGGGGTCACGTACAATCCGAATTTACCAATTAAAAATAAAGTTTAAAATCATAAATTAATTTTTCTTTGTTAGGCTAATATCTTTTCAGACCACTCTTGTAAATATAACTTTACCTTTTTTTTTAAATATATACAGTATTATTATATTTCAATTATTATCACAGAATCAATAAAAAGGTTGTTTTTTTGCTTCTGCTTGAAAAATTAAAATTAATCACCTGGCAGTTAATTTGTATATCGCACCTACCACTGGAATCAGTTATTGCTTCAATTAAACATTTCCTGGTTAAAATATATGTGTAGGACTTATTTATTTTATATTATTATTATTATTACTGTTATTTCATTTATTTATAATTATTTTTTGTTGTTGTATGTAGAGGAATGTTTATGTTTTACATTTTTTTTTTAAACCATTATATTTGTTTTAAGTCCGTTGGCTTTGAATGGTCTTGTCACGTGGTGACAAGACGAGCTATGTTTTTGATGTTTGACTGTCCACTAGAGTACAGTTCCCGTCGCCTCCTCCTCGAGAGGTATACTCCCAGTAGGATGCCTCACTCTGTGTCTTCATCATGTCAAACAGTCAGTCGTCAGTCTTCATTCCATACTGAACTATGTATGTCGTATTCACTAATCATTCATCCGTTTGTATTATTGTTATTTATAACTAATCGTATACTCCTGTACTAGAGGTGTAGGAGTCACTTGGTTATTATTTATCTAATCTGTTATTTCTATACATTTTTCTGTACATCTATACATTTTGAATTGAACCATTATTGCCATTAGAATCACTTGACACCTCTTGTCAACTAAATGGACTGAAGCAATAAGGTAAATGACAGTCAATTCATTGAATAGAAAAGTTACATTCAGCAGAAAGGACTGGTCTCTGTTTAACTTGCCACTGTCTGTTGTAGTTAATTGAACAGTTTGTATATTGCTTTTAGTCCAGGAGATAGCGTGCAAAAAAGTGTCTAACATCAAGCTGGAATTTTGTGTACAAGTTAATCTTTTAGTTCGTTTTAAGAATATGTAGTTGGCTAAGTTCATCTGCGGGACTTAGCTTGGCAATAGGCATTTGAACAAAAAAAAACTTGTGGAGAGCGACCATGTCCAGCCCAATATGGTGGACAATGTGATTTTTATATTCTTGAGTACAAAATTTGTTAGTAGACCAAAAATCAAGTTTATGCTACTTTGACACTTGATATGTTAGTTATTCAAATATTACTCGAAATCAATCTGGTCACTTATCATGTGACAAGACAATTTAACATCAATTTAATTTTTGGTCTACTAACTAGTTCTGTTTTCGGCATGAAAATCACATTGTCCACCAAAATTGGTGGGAAATGGCGACTCTTCACCGTTTTTTTTTTTTTTTTCAAATGCCTATTGCCAGCTATGTCCCACAGACTAAAAACTAGAATAGTTTATGGCTGTTTAGCAAAACAACCACCCCTTATAGATTCTTATGCTTGTCTGTCTATAATGCACCTGGTCTCCGAAAGTACCAAATTTGAAACTTTGTATTTATGTTGTGTGTAATAGTAATAACCCAAAAACAGGAAAATAGGGATGTTTCAAAAACTAGGGGTTGATTTTTTTTTTTAACAGAAGAGGAGAACAGCCTGAGTACAGTTATATATTTGGTTTCATTTTTGTACCAATTTATCTTTACGGCATGTCTCCTTGAAAAATTGCTTTACCTTTCTTAACAAATCAATGAAAAAATCATAGTTATTCACTGTAAAAAAACAACAAAATTAATGATTTAGATAAGTATTCTGTATTAGTGCTGTTTTTTTTTTTTTCAGGTAGTGGAGTAGATTGTTGGTTGAGTGATAAGTTTTGCCGGCAACATTACTTAGCCGGCCTGGTGCTATGTGAAACTAGGAATGCTTTAAGTCAAGAGTTGGCTGCAAGGAGGCCGGCTATCGGTACACTTAGAGATCTTATGGCAAAGCATGAACTAGACGAGAGATATCAAGCAAAGGTAAATTTATCGATAAAAGTTTTTTCCAAGTGTTTTTGTGATAAGGTATTTTGCCGTCTCTTTTATTTAACAAAAAAAAAGAAAAAGAAAGAAGGAAATTGAAAAGGAATAACCTTCCTCCTTGAAGGAAGGAGGGTTGAAATTAAGAAGGAATTCCCCATTCTCCATTGCTCCATTGCTCTTCTCTATTTTTTTTTCTTTATGAACTTAAATCTATACTAAACTCCTAATTCCAAATCTATATCTTCTGCGGGTTGACTCGTAATCAATAACTTGGTTTTCCATTGAAATCCACGTCCATTTCCACTACTGGAAGCCGTAGATTATTTGTATGTTTTTTTTCTAATATGTTCTTCTTGGTCTTCATATTCTCTCTTTGTCAAAATGTCTGCTATTAATATTGCAGGGTCAGTTAGCGAGGATTGCCAGCTTATACCTGCCTTGGCTCGGTGTAGTGCTTGAGAATGTACAACGTCTCATTGACACAACACACAGCCACTCTCCCATAGTCAGTTCTGCTAGTTCTATCATAAGCACGCCGAGTAACACTTCAAACAGGTCTGTACACTTTAGTTTAGACAAATTTAACTTCTCATGTCACTTAAGTAACAAATTTTTGCATTTTTGAACTTGAAATATGTTTTTCCCTAAACAAGGTGATGCCTATTTTTATATAGATCAATAATGCAATATTTTTAGTACATACTGTATACTTCAACTATAAATATATTCAGCTTCACTGATATTAGTGCATTTTGATTCTTATCATTTAATAATAATAATAATAAAAAGAAACCTTTGAAAAGTATTAATATGAATTAATAATTAGAGCTAATATTTGAACTATTATTTTTTAATGGAAAATGACTTATTTGCTGTGCTAGGTTCACTTTTCATCAGGATAGTGTGTCAAGGACCCTGGTGCCCGTGGGTAGAGGTGCCGAGGGTGGAGGTACTGTTTTAGCTGCTATAGCTGGCGCTGCTACACTTAATGGTGGCTCAACTTGCTCTCTGGATTCTCAAGACTCTGCAGATTCAACTACCGTTTCTATGGAGACAGCAATTCACAGAGACGACTCTTCTGCTCCTATTACCACAAACAGACATGCTAGGTAATGAGTAAAATACTGCAGTGCGTTTTTTTTTGTCTTTTTCTAGGCCAAATATGTGTTGACTACTTTCTCATAATCCCCAAAAAATTAAAAAAAAATAAATAAATAAAATCAAGTGTCGAAGGATTTTATTAACATTAAACTTTATTTGAAGTTTTATCATTTTTACCAGGACAATAGATTTTTAAATGAAATTTAGGTTTTTTTATAGCTATTTTGGAGTTCAAGGAAAATATTGTTTAAGAAATAACTATAAAGATATTCATGAAATAGAAGACTAGGTTGAGCCTAACATGAATACATATACTGGGTGTGGCAGTCAAACTTAACAATTTTGGCGGGGGCTGGTGGGTGTGGCTTTAGGGCAGAAGGGTGGGGACTGTACCTACCGCTTCTAGACACCTGTCCCTTATTATTATTAGGGAACAGCATTTGCCATAAAGGCATATTACAGTAACAAGGAAAGTTTCCACAGCTTGCCTATTCGCCAGGTTTAACAGCTCCTGAATTGTTCCTTGTTCCTTGTTTTTTTTTTTTTTTTTTTTTTTTTTTTTTTTTTTTTAAATCCAAGGAGTTTGAAAACAACCCACAAAGTACCATTGATGATTTGAATCAGTGGATTCGCCAAGAAATTAATAACATACCCTTGAACAACATGGGACATCCAGGAAAGTTTTCTGTCAAATATTAGCCAAGGGCGCCAATTAACGACACTATCTTCAAAAACTAATGTTATTCGTTCATCAAATTAATTTCTACTCACCTACTTTGTATTTATTCAATAAAAAATAATTTTGACTGATTTAGTTGAAATTTGGTACACATGTTCATTTTACCTATGCCCAGGACGAGTTCGTTGGACAACGTTATCCGCCCAAGTGTTTGTGAGCAATGCTCGTGTAATAAAAAAAGCTTCAAATTTAAAATTGCAATTTTAGGATTGGAAAAAATTCTATCTTCACCTATTCAATGAGACAAACAACTTTTTTTTAATAATTGTTTTTAGTAAAACCAACACC
The DNA here is from genome assembly GCA_951217055.1 of Gerris lacustris. Classification (NCBI taxonomy): domain Eukaryota; kingdom Metazoa; phylum Arthropoda; class Insecta; order Hemiptera; family Gerridae; genus Gerris; species Gerris lacustris. The sequence continues at coordinate 75,662,518 of OX578278.1, forward strand.
GGCACCGCTATGAAGTGTTAAAGATCGCCAAAAACTTTAAAGCTGACCTAAATGTTTAAAATGGAGAAATCAACATTTCTATCGATATCTTACGCTCTAACTTAATGATTTTAATTAAACTTCATACACATCGTCTAAAGTACAAATTTCAACCTGATACAAGCAGAAGTTTTTGTGTAGTGAAGTGATATATTTTATATTTTAAATGGAGTAGGCATAAGGGTTAGGGTTTAGTAGTGCAGGTTTTTTTTCAGGGTTTAGGGTCATAGGTTAGTTAATAGTCCCTCACTCTACTAAAACAATCCTCTTTAACTATTAACTCATCATGATTAACTTTTTTCTCATTTTTATGGTTTCAGATCTGTAAGTCAAGGTGTAGTTGTGAGATGCGAGAAGTTACAGCAAGCTGAAGTCAAAGATATACTTGTGTGTTTCCTTTTTGTACTGAAACATTTAGCTAGTGATCAACTAATTGCATTCTGGCACAACTGTTCTCATGATGATCTTATCAACTTTTTTAAAGTTATACAGTCTGTATCTTCTCCTTATTATTATTTTTTTTTTTTTTTAAATGTATCTGTGTGTAGTTTTATGAATTTGTTTGATAATTATTAAATTGATAAGAAAAATAAAGTATAATATGATAAACCTCAATTAATAATATTACTGATATAATATAATATTTCTTCCTATACAGTTAAAGCTAATGTTAAGTTTTGTTTACTTTTACAGATTATGCCTACATGAGTTCAAATACACGGGTCGTCGGCAGATAGCAGAAGGAGTGGTTTCTAGACCGGGCAATAAATCGATGACATTACCTGCTAGGATGCAACCTCCAGACTTCTCTTCCGATCCTTCTTCTCAACTCTCCGGGTCTAATAGTATTGGTCGTGATAACCCTCCCTCTGGAGGCAATAAAGGTAAACAAAAACTAGTAATTATTTGAAATAATTATATTAATTTTTAATTGATCAATTTTTATTTGTTCCCTCCTCGTACAAATAAAGCCACCTGATAGTTTTCTTTTTGTCTTTACATTTTTACAATGTTAAGCCTAGTTTATATTCTAGAAGCTTATTTAAATTACAGTAGGACCACATTAATCTTGACACGCGGTAATCCGAACAGTCCTCAATGGAGAATGAAAGCCCGCAACAATGAATATTATATCTCAAATCGCTTCTTACCAACATTCTCTCTGTCCCTGTACACAATTTAAACTTGGATAATGCACTGAAAAATGTAAATTAAAAATATGTTGTGTTCAGTATAGCTAATTGATGGAAACTGATAGGAATGTGCAATGTTTGTTCATTCACATGCATGTTATTACATATCACATAAATGCTGTACATTTAATTTATCCAAACATTTGTTAATATAAACACAGTACCTATACACAACATTTTTTAAGAAATGTTTGGTTTTTTTTTAAACACCTCACAAATTCGGAAATCCCGCTAATCCGGACAACCCTGTGTGTGAATTTGTCTGGATTAATGAGGTCCTACAATGTATATTTAGTGTTACCAATAAGCTTCTGATGGATAGATTTAACTCTAAAATACCACTGATCAACATCAAATTTTAATATTTAATTCAATATATGCCACATATTTTAAATACAATTATTGTTCTTTTTTGGGTGAGACATCAGTAATAGTACATTACGCGTCGAGTGCGGAAAGTAGCATTTTCCATGCGAGTGTGGAGTTTGCACCTGAGCGACAGCAAGGGTAATAAAACCACACGAGCGATGCAAAATGCCGTTTTCACACGAGTTGTGTACCGTACTTTATGTACGATTGTTAGATTTAAATAATAAATACAGAAAAAAATAAACTTGCTGTATGTAAGTTCGTATCTCTCCCTTGATAAAGATGGCATTAATTCTTGAGTTGTATTTTATGCCGAATTAATTATTTCTGGAGGAGTATTATTCTCCACATTTTCGTTAAAGTCACTTGATTCACTCATTGTTTTTCACTAAAAACTCGATCTAATCAGTTACTTTAATAAAAGAACAGCAAATTAGTTTCATTAAATGTAAACAAACTCGCTAATCGTGCGTAAAGCTGAAGAATTTCTATTCTTTACCGCCCTAGGGTGGTAAAGAAGAGGAATTCTTCAGAACTATGAGACGCGCATGCGCAATGAATACAAGAACGTAAAGATTCACTTTCTACGCATCTTAACAGAGATACAATGTTTATATTTCGTATCAATCGTAGATAACATGTTTACCTTCTCTCAAACTTATTTCCATTTTTCCATTGTTTCTATCGTTCCTGATTTATTTTTAAAAATTGAGCATAATATACATTTTGTTTGTTAAGGAGCCACATGTGAAAGGGTAAAGCAATCACGTAAAACATCATTCAATCATATCAAAATGGTGATGCACTCAAATAGAAAAAATCCTAATAAAAATGAACACTTAAGGATAATCTCACAACACGGAAGGGTATTTCCCTTCTTTCGAAAAAAAGGTATTTGTCAGGGACATGAAATTACGGAAGCTTCCTAAATCCACTGCAGCATCCTACTCTGTCACTGCATGTTTTAACATAATTAACAAATTTATGGAAATGTACAAGTACCGACAAAAATTGCTTGATAATGTACACTCTTTAAAGGCTTCAATAGGATAACTTTTTCTCTATTAAATACTACTATAATCTATATTATGGCCATTAACAAAGCACTGAAGTTTCAAATTTAAAACATCCTTACATGTTATAATTAATTAAATTAGAAATTAAATCGATAAGGTGTTAATATAATATGATGTTGCTGTTTTGTAGATTCTGAAAGGCTTTACCAAGCACTACTTGAAGCTAACTTGGCTACTGAAGTTGGTCTAACAGTGCTTGATTGTCTTGGACTTTACTGTTTACACTTCCGTGAAGCTTTGTCTTCGGAACCCTCACTAATGCCATCGGTGTTCAATCTCTACCTCTCGTTTCTTCAGGTTGGACAGTCAGAAACTCTCTTTCGTCATGTTTTTGCTGCCCTTAGAGCTTTCATCAATAACTTCTCCACTCCTCTCTTTAAAGGTAAAGCCGTGATTTAATAAATGTGGTATTTTTATTATTAAGGGTCCTTAGGTTAGTAGTTGGTGTGCTATTATGATGAAATGTCTAGTTCGAGGGCGTCCTTAGCATTATGAAGCAGTTGACTTAAAAGAATATTAGGTATATGATCATCTTTAAGGATTTTTACTAGTTAAAAAATAAAAAAGCTATAGAGTAATTTGATTTTTCCCTTCTTCTAATCTTCGTTATTTGTGGGTCGATTAAGGGTAAATGATTATGAAATTCAACCAAGGTGAATCAGTAATTTTTGATTTGGCTATATTTCACCCCTCTCCGGGGCATATTCATGTCTTATCTTAAGACATTAGGCAACGTTTTTGACAAATTTTCAAAAGGAGAACAATTCTTTTTTGTCCACATAGTGGTTCCGTCATATCATCCTGAAACATTTCGTTATCAACTATAAAAGTTATTTTTAAAAAAAACACTAGGTCGAAAACAGATTTTTTGGGGTGAAATACAGCCAAATCAAAATTAATGATTCACCTTGGTTGAATTTCTTAATCATTTACCCTTAATCAACCCACAAATAACGATAAAAAAGCTCCTTTTGAAGAAATAAACCTATTTTGGTTAGGGCATTAGTTATTTCTTATGTTGTTAGGCTCAACCAGTTTTACTAATTTAACAATTTTAGTACCTGCTTAATGTAATTATAACTGTAAATTTTGGAAAGCTTTTATGGATGAAATGGCCAAAGTAATGCCTATTTAAATGAAGTGAAATGATTGTAGTTTTGAGGGTGTAACTTTATAAAAGGCATAGACTATAACAATGAAAAGTGAAGAAACAAAGTTGTTAACGATACTTGGTAAGATTTGTAGAAAAGCCATAGATAAATTAAAAGAAAAAAGTTCTAACTGAATATACAATCCTGAACTCATTGCTGGTACATTAAACTGCAAGCTGAAAAAAAGAAGTAAACCTTTTAAATGGAAACAAATAAAATCATTTTAAATAAAAATGAATACTTTTACTTCAATTTTTTTGTTCTAAGAAGAATTTTAATTTAAGTTATTACTTTACAAGTTATTAAACATATTTTATGCGAAGAATGTGTGCTTTTAAAACATACTCAACAAATTAAGAAAACCTATTGTAGATTCAAAAAATTAAGGGGAATGTTTTGTTTCCAACCTTACCGAAAGTAATGGAAGCTATGTGATCGTTCTGAAGAACGTAAATATTTTATGCCTCCAATTTCAAACATTCCAAGACAAATCCTTTTCAGACATCAGGGGTTTTTTTTTTGGTTCCATGTCTATCTGTCACTCAATTATTCAACATATCTGTGAACTAACATATCTTAAAAAATACTCGTCTAATTTTAATGAAATTTGTGTGGTAGATCATAATTAACGTTAGTCCCATATAAGTTTCAACCTTCTGCACCCATTTGTTTCTCTTCAGCTTGCATACAAACATGTTTTTACAAACATCTTCAAAACAACTCATGTTTTTTTTTTATGAAATTGGAATGGTTTGTCAAAAGTAGACCGCAGATAGTACCAGATTAATTTCAACAGTCTGCGCTCTTTTTTAATTGTGCTTAATATATACTTTAATTCATGTAAAAAATCAAAACAATTTTTACGTATTAAAAAAAGGAGGGGAAAATTAAATGAATTAGGCATTAATAGCTTGTAAAAACATAAAATCAATAAAGTACGTGATAGATGCAAGGAAGCTATATGCCACACTAATTGGCAGTCTATTTAGACCCAGTGATAATTTTCTCTTAGTATAACTTATTGAAAAGGTATAAATAGCATTTATTTATTATAGTTAGTATTTTCAGAGTCTATTATTATTATTAGAATTTTCAAGTAAGCTACCTTTATCGTTATTCTAGTTTTCCGAGAGTTCTCTAGTGGTTTACTTACATCAAAGCAGAAGAAATGTAGCAACAACTGTGAGGAGGTTTAACTCTAAACTTATTTCCCCCCATGTTTAATTATTACAATGAGACATACTTATTTATTATATCTTTTCTTTTTTTAGGGAATGCCAGCTTGTGTGGTCAACTCTGTTTAGAATTACTTCGTTGCTGTAACAGTAGACTTTCTGCTATAAGACAAGAAGCCTGCGCTCTGCTCTATCTACTAATGAGAAGTAATTTTGAATTCTCCGGAAGAAAAGGACTGACAAGAGTGCATTTACAGGTATGAATATTTTTTTATCTATTCATTGCAGCAAAATTAAGCATTACTTAACTGTTTTTAGGCTGGAAAGTTCTATTTCGCTGGTCATTAAAATTTTAAAAACAGGCAGGAAAGTAGTTTAAACAGTCAGGGAAATATTTCCTTGCCTAGGCAGAGAAAGTAAAAGTGTTTACCAGTGCGTGTCATAACATCTGTTTTTGTTTGTGTTTAGTTTTATTTTTATTTGTGTTATTTTAATTTAGTTTTATCCTTGTTTTATCGCAAAACAGTGTTATATTATTAATTTATTAATAATATTATTATTTTTAAAAGTTTAAAAATGATAAACTGAAAAAGGATTTGAATTTTAGGTCTTTGAATAATTAATCTCGAGTAAGAAGTGGCAACACTGGAACACATCTTGTTTTGGTTTGAGTTTGTTGACGATTCATCTCAAACTAACTCTTTAACCTAAGCTTCCATTTTTTATCTAAATAGCATGAGTAGATAAAATATTGTATGCAACAAGACAGCAAAGTTTTGTTGTGGCATATTGAAACAATATGCCACAACAAAACAATTTAAAAATAGTTTAAAGAGGTTTCTTGAAACCAAGGCATATTATAGTGTTCAAGAATATATGCAGCAAGAATGTTGAAATATATATTTTATTTAATTAATATTTTTTACTTTTTATTCTATGTTTAAGTTGATTGTCTGTTTTTTTCTGCTCTTATCTAATTTATCACTGTTTATATTTTGATAATTTATACTTATATTATTCCTAATACTCAATGTATTTAAGTTTTTGTATTTATGTATTTAAGTTTTCTTGTATTTTTTTGTACTATTATACGACCTACTGCATCCAAGCAAACAGCTTGGCAACGCAGCTAATATATAAAATAAAAAAAATAAATAATAAAAAAGGAAACATTTCTGTCTCATATATATTGCCTGCCTCGGCTTTGCCTTCAATCAATTAAGTATATTACCTCCTCGGCAGTTAATTTTGTAGTCTGTCCTCGCCTCCGGCTCAGAGTGAGGGAAACTTCATCACTCGTCAGTAAAATTCCATTTTGCTGCCTAGTTACATAAATAACTATTATAACACAGATATGTTTTAGCTCTGTGAGATAGAAGAAATTTCCTACACATTGTAGTACATTCATACATACATTGTGGTACATTCATTGCAGTACAGTAGAACCTCTGTTAACTGAAATAAAAGAGGTGGGAGTGATTTTGGATAACCATAATTTATTAACAAAAAGACCAACTTCAGATAATATAATGGCACTGCTCACAAAAGAAATGAAATACAAACCTTGATAAATAGTGTTTCTTTGTCTATAAAAAAACCCCTTTATTTATGAATGGTTATACTTACTTTTGTTGTCTGAGAATTACTTAAAGTGAATGGTTCTCTGTTGCAGGTTATAATATCAGTGAGCCAGCTGATAGGAAATGTATCTACTACATTAAATAACTCCAGATTTCAAGAATCTCTCTCTCTTATTAATAGCTACGCTTCTAGTGATAAGGCTATGAAAGCAACAGGTATTTACTATCATTTTGAAGTACTTATCTAAACATACAATACATGATTGTAATTTAAATTAGGCTAAGATTCATATTCCTTGGTAATCGAGGTAGTTTTTCTGTTGGATAGTTCAGTTTTGTTTTTTTCTTGTTATACCCACACATTTTTTCTTTCTCTTCTGTCTTTCTTTTAATCACCAATGATTTTTTATCTTATCTAAAGAGAAATAATTTTCAGATAATGCAACTCCCCACACTCCCCCCCCCCCCCACCCCCACTCTCCCTGATTATTTTAAAAAAAACTTGTTACTGTCATTAGACAATACAGATTATAGACCTCTAAAATTCAGATTGTTAAATAGTACTTAGTATGTTTATTAGAGAAATTTAGACCTATCTATCTAATAAATATTTTAACAAAATACAGTAAGTATTCACACACTTACACATCTAATACCCACTAAGCAACTTAATTGACATTTATAATTTTAATTAGTATAATTAAATTGGTGTGAACAAGTATTATATTGATCAATTATTAGGGTGATTTTTAAAAAAGAAAATTTTAACTTTATTCTATTCAATTTATTTTTTAATTAATTTTTTGATGGATGTAATTAGGTGTAATAATTAACAGTTATTCTTCAACTATCATGAGACGTTTTGACCCTTTATAAGGGCATCTTCAATCACAGTTATTTATTCTAAAATAACAATAAAATTAAATTAACATTCATTTAAAGTATCCCTTATAAAAATAATTTAAAATGGAATAACGTACTAATCAAAATGGTACTAATTAACAATAGTAAAAATGTAGCTACTTACAAATAGCGGTGAAAATAATTTGGTGAGTAATTTAAAACTATCCATAAGAGAGTGTCTTGATATAAGTTAAAAATTTGTTATCAAAGCTCTCCTCTTTACTCCACCCAAAGGGACTTCTCCCTTCGGAAAGAAAATACCAACAATGAACTCATTTTAGAGTAAATAGCTGTGACTGAAGATGAACTTATAAAGGTTCAAAAAATCTCATGATAGAAGGAGAATAACTGTTAATTATTACTCCTAATTCCATTTATCAACAAAATTCATTAAAAAATAAATTAATTAAATAGAAAAGTGTTAATTTCAACGTTTTACTTTATTCTATTCTTAAATTTATATTTTTTATTCTATTCCTGGTCCTGTAACTGATACATTTTTTGTTAACAGGTTTTTCGGAAGAAGTGAAAGATTTAACTAAACGTACTAGAACTGTTCTCATGGCAACTGCTCAAATGAAGGAGTTAACCGATGATTCAGAAATGTTAGTAGATCTTCAACATAGCCTTGCCAACTCATACTGCTCTACTCCGGAACTCAGGATAACTTGGCTTCAAGCCATGGCGAGGTTGGTTGTTGCTCCATTTTATGGTCTCTAGACTTTTTAATGCCCTAGATGTATGTACTCTTTGACCATGTTTCCATAAAATCAAAAAGAACATGAAACATTCTGTGAAGTTAGAAATATCTATAGAGCTCATAGTCTAGGAGATAGTATGCAAAAAAAGTGTCTGACTAACATCAAGCTAGAATTTTGTGTATAAGTAAATCTTTTAATGCCTTTTAAGAATATGTGGTCTACTGAATTCATCTGCAGGACCAGGACATAGCTTGGCAAGTTGATATTAGTTTACCACTTGATATGTGACCTCTTTGATTTGGTGTAATATTTGAATAACTAACCTATCAAGTGACAAACTAACGTCTACTAACTAATTTTGTACTCAGGATCATGAAAATCACATTGTCCACCATAATTGGCGGGACAAGCCTCTCTAACGTTTTTTTTTTTTCAAATGCCTGTTGCCAAGCTATGTCCCGCAGATGAACTTAGCCAACCACATATTCTTAGAAGGCACTATAAGATTAACTTGTACATAAAATTCTAGCTTGATGTTAGTCAGACACTTTTTTGCATGCTATATCCTAGAGTATTACCGTGTTAGAATTTATTTGTAATTTAATTATTTTGTGGCATAAAATCACTTAAACGATCTTAATTGTATATCATTTTTAACAATCTAGAAACACCTGTTAACATTTTTTTGTGTTGTCTATTTACCATGCAAAATGTTTATTAGTGTTGACTATGTTATGTTTATTAATGTTTATGCGGAAGCCTACGAACATTGGTAGTGTTGACTAGTTGTGCCATTAAAAGTAAGCTAAGCTAAAACTCAGAATAATAATAACAGTTAGTGCTTGGTAAAAATAATAAATAAAATAAAAATAAAAATTATTGTACAGCTAATCCAAAGGTATACTTCTTAACTAGAATTTTTTTTTTTTTTTTATTTGATTATTTGGACTTAGTCTCAACTAAGTCCATAGGTATCACTTTTTATTTGATTATTTATCTTTTACATTGCCGCAGGGTTCATACTAAGGAGGCAGGTGCTAGTGAAGCCGTCGCATGTCAGCTCCACATAGCAGCTATCTTGGCTCATTATCTTCACCTCAAAGGACACTTATCTTGGGGAGCCGAAGCCTTCGAACCTATTTCATCTAATATACCTCGGGATGAGATGTCTCTTAAACTGGATTCCGGTAAGAATACATGTTTTGCACTTCTCTCTGCTAACTGTATGGCCCAAAAATCAAAGAGACTGCTTCCTTTTCCTAATTTGTCCCTAGTTAAATGAACAAACTACTTCCAATAAACCAGGATTAGAATAAAAATATTTTAAAAACAACACCAACTGGTGATTAAACTAATGTGCCAATAAATAATAATAAAAATAAAACTTTTACAAGTTCTGTTTTGGTAAGAAGTTCCTTATAGCACGTTACAATGTCTGGAGCCCGGGAGTGAATCCAAAAAAAAAACGTCACAAAACCAACAGTTATGAAATCGACCAATGACAATAACTTGATTAAAAGTTGACCGATTTAGTTGAAATTTGGTTCACATGTTCATTTTACCAATGCCCAGGACGAGTTCGTTAGACAATATTATCCGCTCAAGCGTTTGGGCACAACACTTGCGTAAACATAAGCTTCAAATGTAACATTGGAATTTTAGGACGGGAAAGAATTCTAACTTCATCTATTCAATGAGACAAACAACTTTTATAAGTACATTTTTTTAGTAAAACAAACACCGGCACCTATATGAAGTGTTAAAAATCGCTAAATTTATTAAAGTGGACCTTAATGTTTAAAATAGAGAAAATGTTTTTACCGATATCTTAAATTCTAACATAACGATTTTAATTAAACTTCATTCACATGGTCTAAAGTACAATTGAAACAGGCTTGTAAAATTTCAACCTAATACAAGCAAAAGTTTTTGTGTTGTGAAGTGATATATTTTATAATATTTTAGATTGAGCAAGCTGGGGCGTGAGGGTTAGGGAATGGTCCTATTCCCTCATTACTCGGCTTCATTACAATCATCCTCTTTTACTAACAACTCATCATGATTAACTATTTTCTCAATATTCAATACATATTTATTGCAAGACACTCGCTTCAATGATACAAAAAATTATTTTCTTTAAATTTTGCCGTAACTCTGCTAAGTACAAATAGTTAGTTAATTTTAATTTTGTCTCTTCTAACTCTGCCATGTAGTTAGCATCATATTTAAGCAGAATGATATTATAATTTATATTTAATGAAAAACGTAAGGAACTTCATTCCTACTGGTTGTCCCGCGACACCACACTTTTTTTTAATGATGTTTATTGTTGTGATAATTTCAGGTATGCAAGAGGTGGGTTATAGTGAAAGCAGTTTAATAGAACAGTTAGAACTTTGTGCTGAAGGTCTAGAGAAAGCCGAGAGGTACGAATGCCTCTATCATTTGTACAATTTAGTACTTCCATTGTACGAACGTAAAAAAGATTATGCAGCTATGGGCCGAGCTTATCAAACTTTAGCATCGGCTTGCTCAAGACTTTCACAACCGAACCCACGAAGCAGACTTCTTGGAAGGTTTTACAGAGTTGCTCTATACTCACAGGTAATTATATAATTCTAGTGTTTAATTTTGATTTATTTTTAACATTTAATGTTCACATTTACTTTAATGTTTTTTTTTTTATTTGTATAATTTGTTTAGGCTTACTTTGAAAGTGAAAGTGGAGTCGAATATGTTTATAAGGAGCCCAAAGTAACTTCCTTATCTGAAATATCCGAGAGACTTCTGCATTTATATAGCAACAAATTTGGAGCCAACTCTGTTAAAATCATCATGGATTCTGCACCTGTAAGATTTTTATTTATTCCTTTACTTTATTGTTTGATTTATTACAATGCAACAGCAAAAAAAAAAATAAATAAAGCTAAAGGTAAAAAGGGAGGGTCCCCTTACCTTGAACACTTTGCAAAAATTAATTATCGCTGACAACACTGGTATGGTAGCTGGTAAAAGCAGGAGGGTTGCTATAATAGTGTTACCAGGGGGTCAATTCTATGAATTTGTAACCTCCCTTTTCATGTGATTACATATCAAAATTTGTTATGAAGATGCACGAGTAGCCTGTCAACGTGAATGTGTACTTTCTTTGTTGTAAAATTACATAAAATTGATATTTTGTGGGTGATATATATCACATACCAAAATTTTGGTTGATATATATGTCAGGTTATGTGATTATAATCGATGTAACCTGTGTTGGACATAACCTGTGTAGGTGATTCGACTTAGATTGCAAAATAACAATCTAAGTCGAAAGCTAAAATAGAGTGACCCCGAAATAACTTTTATCGAATTTTTTTTCAGACTTCGTTTATGAAAGGAATTATCTTGTATTATATTTCTATTTGGAATATGGTATTGTGTTGTTCTTTTTGAATTATTCTAATACCCGTTATTATATTGAGCGAAATTTTGTAAGTGAAACTTTAAATGTGATTTATATCTAATGAAGTATAATTATAATTTATATGTGTATCTCTAATTAAGTGTTGTACCTGCTAATGCATATTCATAATGCGGATATATATCCCTGCAATAGGGATACACATATAAATTGTAATTATACTTCAATAGAAATAAAATACATTTAAACTATCACTTACTTTTAAAATAATAATACAAAAATAACAACAGAACACAATAAAACAGCCCAAATAGGTCTATAAAACTTCCTAAAAAAATGTATTTCTGTATGAAAACGATAATGAAAAAAAATAATGATGTCACTTTGTTCTGGATTTTGACTTAGTAGATTTGAAATATAAACACATAACCTGACAGATAAATCAACTGAACGTTTGTGTTGCAATATATCACTCACGGAATATCAACTTTTTTGCAATTTTTCTATAAACAAAGTTACAGATTCACGTTGACAATTCAGTCATAACAAATTTTGATATATAACCACATGAAAAGATAGGTTTCAAAGTTATAGAATCGATCCCTTGGCCACAAACAGGGCTGGCATCACTTTACAGATTAGCTATGACATATTTTGATAGATAAAGTTGATAAACGTCAAATTTTGATGTATGACAAAAAAAAAATACTGAAACCACCCCCAGGCTCCACTGTGACAAACAGTATCATCTCTCTCCCTAGAATTATGCTAAGAGTTTAGAGTCCAAGGTATGTCAACCTGGCTAAAGGTGTGTTTAGTCTGTCATGTAAGCCTTCAGTTTAGTCTCAGTTTCATTTGAGTTCGGACTGAGGTTTGTAGTTACGCAATCCATTCTGTTTTCAGCTCTACCTCCAGGTCTTGAGTTCGAGTTGTGATTTCTAAATGAACAAAGTTTTATTTTTTTGAAGTTGAGCCTGAGCTATTAATTAATTATTTCACCATCGCCTTTGTCTGCTTTTTTTTCAATCTCTAGGTATTTCTTTAATAGTGCAGTATAGGCAGCCTCCCTAATGTTAGTGTTGTGGTAGTTAGGGTTGGTTTTCTTCCACAAATACGAAGAAATGTTGAATATATGTACAAATTCCACCAAAAACTCTTTGGACTTTAGGTTACAGAATATTATATTAAAAATGTATTAATAACAATTGATTACTCATTTTTTAGTATTACTAAAAAGGGTTTTATATTTGTAAAAGAGTGGGTTTATATGGCAAGTACACTGAGGAAGAGTTAAATGAAAACTGACGAGAGGCATGATGAATGTAAGAATTACGAGAACTACAATGAAACAAATAGGCCGACCCGTCCCGTTATTATTTCCCAAATAAGTAGAAAATGGAGCTTTGTTTATTTTTAAAATTATTGTAGTGATATTAGAAACTAAAGAGATTGCTCTTTAGTTTATATCGTTTGTAATATGTTTTAAGATCCTCGACTGTGTTCTTTTCCAATATGTGACAAGGACTCATCTTGAGAGAGGGGTAGTTCAATAACCAAAAAACTTCTAAAGACATAAATTGTTATTTACAATTGAATGGTTTCGGCTGTTCTAAAGCAGTCTCCATCAGATAATCTAGTGGTTACGAGATCAACTTCGAAAGTACGTTTCCTTGCACACAGAAACCGGACAATTGCTAATTACAATTTTTTTGTGTGAAGTTGTTGTTTGGTTATTAACCTTCACCTCTTAAAAGATATAATATGTTTGTTATTTTATTGTTGTTTCTTATCACAATTAGTTTTTAAGCCATAAATGGTTTGTAAAATATGTAGTTAGTAATGATTTTACTCTTACTATGTTAAAATTGAAGATTATTTAATTTTTTTAATGCAAATTTATAATTTTAATACACAATTGTGGTGACAATATTGTTGTGTTATGCATTTGGTTATTTTGTTGCAGATAGTCGAATCGGAACTTGATCCGAAGATGGCTCATATTCAGGTGACACATGTTACCCCTTACTGGGACCCGGTAGATTCCGAACTTAGACAGACAGAGTTTGAACAGAATCATGATATTAGAACGTTTATGTTTGAAACACCGTTCACTCAGGATGGTAAGCCGAGAGGTCCTATATCTGAGCAGTGGAAAAGAAGAACTGTACTTACCAGTAAGCAACCATTTCTTATTTAGAATTGTTGTTGTTTGTTACTTTATAATTATAAATTCAATTTTTAAGTTTTAAATATCAGTATCAGCACCCATCAAATAGAGCACCAAGAATTGAGAACAAATTAATTAATAAACTCATAATTTTTTACTCTTTGAATTTGTTTTAATATAAGACATTTTTAGCTTTTCATGTAAAATTGGTAATTATATTCAAGAATGTGTATGTTAAAATTCCGTTTTGAAAGAACAAGTCAAAGTACAATCATTTATTTCCTTTACACCTGAAACTATAATTATTCATTTAAATCAAATTATAATTATTATTTACTACGGGAAACAGACAGTGAAAAATACACTCCCGCGCCGGGATTTGAACCACGGGTCTCCTGTATTTCTAGTACAGATGCTCTGGCCAACTAAGCTATGCAGGAGAATGATTTTTAACCGCAGTAATCGATAACTAGTCCCGAATCCAAGCTTTCAATATTCATATACATTTAGACAGTCAATATTTTATGACATTAGAACTAAACCAAGAATTAACGCTTATAATTGTCTGTTTCCCGTAGTAAATAATAATTATAATTTGATTTAAATTAATAATTATAGTTTCAGGTGTAAAGGAAATAAATGATTGTACTTTGACTTGTTCTTTCAAAACGGAATTTTAACATACACATTCTTGAATATAATTACCAATTTTACATGAAAAGCTAAAAATTTCTTATAGTAAAACAAATTCAAAGAGTAAAAAATTATGAGTTTATTAATTAAAATTGGTTCTCAATTCTTGGTGCTCTATTTGATGGGTGCTGATACTGATATTTAAATCATATTTAATTACTGTGGTTAATATTTTATCAAATTTAGCTGAACTTTCTGGCTTTTTTCAGGGTTGCTTCTCTTTTGAGATCGTGGTTTTGTAAAAAGATTTTTTTTTTTTTTTTTAGAAAAAAAATAAACTGCCTTACTTTCTATAATGCTTGCTTGTGTGAAACCTGTTGCTGTTTCTGTTACTATTATTATAATTATAATATGTATAATATTATTATCTTATGCATGAAATAACGAGACTGAAAAAAGTTAAGGGATTTTGTAAACAACTTCTGTCACAATTCTTTTAATCTTGCACACTATTTTTATCATAAAGTTTTCTTGTTTCTTTTGCAGCTGAGTGTACATTTCCCTATGTGAAGAAACGACTGAGAGTTATTAAGAAAGAAGAAGCAGAGCTCTCTCCCATTGAGGTAGCATTAGACGAGATGAGACAAAGGGTTATTGAAATAGAAGAAGTTGTCTTCTCTAAACCTACTGATATTAAAAAACTTCAACTTAAACTGCAGGCAAGTTTAAAATTAATTGCTATGTGGGATTATTTAGTATTTCATAGAATTTTGTATTCTTATTAAGTGACACAGCGCACACCAGGCGATCTTTAGGTGTGGAAGTATGGTGGTCTTGAATAGGACTGTTTCCAGGATAGGGAAACTATGTGTGGTGAGCCGGCCTGGATCTACCCCGCTAATGCCCACAGGCCAGCTTTGCAAATCCTGTCAATATCTGAAGTAAATAGGGTGGTCCTGAAAAGGACCTGTTTGGATTGTGGACTCGGCAGCTCCTTATGCTGTGCAGTGAACCCACTGAATTCTGCATACTAAAAGCCAACAGGCCAGGTTAGTGGAGAAGAGCTCATCCCTTTTAGAAAGCTAATGCTCCCTGCCAGAGTTCCTCCCATATTAACCACAGTTGCCTGGTACTAGAAATTCCAAATCTTGTAAGAAGGTGATGAAATGTTATGTTAATTTTCATTGGTTATTAATTGTTACAGGGTAGCGTCTGTGTTCAAGTGAATGCTGGTCCTTTAGCTTATGCATCTGCTTTCCTTGATCCTGCCCTCTCTCCTATGTTTCCAGACGACAAGGTTGAAGAACTCAAAGATATATTTAGGTAAGTTAGGATTTTTCTTTTATAATTGTGAAAATTTTGTGCCTTAACCTAACGGTCAAGCTATTAGGGGATTAACCTGATATTTAGTTAGTTTTAAGTATAATAATTGGGTTTCTAATGTTATCAAAAGAAATTTGAATGGTTGTAATTTTGAAACTAATAGATTTTCTTGATGATCCTTTTAATGTTGATACAGGGAGTTTATCAGAGTGTGCTATGCTGCTCTTCAACTCAACAGCCGATTGGTTCGATCTGACCAAGCCGAATACCAAGCTGCACTCAAGCAGAACTTGCACAAGTTGGCTCAAGAACTTTCGAACCTGTTCTCGGAGAATCTGTGGCCTGCAGATCAGCCTGGGAGTTTCAAGCGGAACAGCCAGGCCTTGTTCTCGGCAATTTCCGGGGCCAACTCTTCTAATTCCAGTTCCGCTTAGTTCTTCCGAGATTGTATTCCATCTCCTACCCGAAACTCATTAGCTCAAATTAATTCTCTTATCTGTCCTTTTGATAAACGGAGACTAGATTGTATAAAAAAAACTATTTTGTCGTATCTATTTCAAAAAAAGAGGAAAATTGTATTTTTTACCTCGATTTTAATATATTATTAAAGCGACCTGGTATAGGATTTTTGTCATCGACCTTATCTCCTGTCGTAAGCAATGCCAAGTGAATTGTCCATTTGAGGAAACGTAATGCTTGAAAGGTATTCAGAAATTTGTCTAAATGTACCTGACATTAAATTTTGATGTTCAAGTTAGTTTGAGCACAAGTACTACTTAATTAAAGTGGTTTCAATTTATTTGAAATTATACTGAAAGTATTATTTAAATCATTCTTAAAAATAAATGGAAAACATTCTAGATAGAAATGCGAACCACAGTATAAAACCAGCGATGTATTGTGTATTATGCTTGGTTGTAGTTAGTCATTTTGTTTTTCTCTCGTCTTTTATATATTTTATTTTTTTCTTTCTCTCTGTTTTTTCCTTTAGAAGTTACCTAGGATATGTGACTCTTTCTCTTCTATTGACATGGAGTAAAGAGATGAAATGAAGTGTGTATATATTAGTATCTCTAAGTCTTCTTCTATTACTGTTACTGACCAATTATTTATCTTTTCCTCGATTATAAAAGTAAAAATAAATTACTAATGCCACAGATGTATCAGTAACCCATGTGTGAATCTCATAAGTAATTTGTGTCAATAATAATCTCTGCTCTTGCTGTATCTCTAGTTATCGTAGATGTAATTCCATGATGTGCCTACTATTAACTTATAAATGTTAGTATTAGCATTCTAATGTGTTTATAATTGTCATTTGAACTATCTATGTTTAATGATATTTAGCACCCTTTCGCCATAGCGATGCAATTTGTTTTGTTTATGTTGTCATTGAATTAATAGTGTCAGTTGTAAATATACGAGTAAAAAGGAAGAATAGTCTGTCCTTATTCCATAGTTATTAGAGGGATACAGGACAAGGAACCACGCTCTGCTACCACCTTGTCCTGTATTCTAATAACTATGGAATAAGGACAGACTATTCTTCCTTTTTACTCGTATATTTACAACTGACACTATTAATTCAATGACAACATAAACAAAACAAATTGCATCGCTATGGCGACACACCCAGTAAGGTTATGAGAGCAATATGGATCACTGTGTGTTTATATCCGTTTGATTTTAATTCCGTTATAGTATTTAATTTTAAAGGGAAAAAATCAACTATTTAAGAGTATAAGTTATTGCTAGCTTCATTTATATGTTTATAATTTAAGCAGCATTCTTATCCCTACATGGAATATATATTCATAACAAAACTTTTTCACAATACCCTTAACGAACCTCTTAAAACTTATTTCCATTTAAAGTGAGATTAACTTTTTTATACGATGATAAATTCTGGTTTTTACATTTTCTTCTTAGTTTTAAATGTATATTTGTTACCAAATTATCATCGACCTTGTTCTTTGCCATTCCTTTTTTTTCAATTTCAAGTTATTTATTTATTTAATTAAACTGCTTTTTATTAAATGGCTATCAATATTTTATTGGATAATCAGTAAATGCTATATGGTGGACCCATAAAGATTGTAAGATTTCATTTTGTGCTCACTGATCATTCTGACGAATGATATTCTTTTGTCTCCAAATTAAAAAATTCCCAGATAGAAATCCGTTTCAAACACTATGGAACATTTTTGGACTTTTGTCATGTCTGTCGTTCATAATTTATGAGAATCGCCGTAACTTATACCACTCATCTGATTTTAATAAAATTTAAATGGTTTTCAAAAGTAGCCCGCAGATCGCATAATAGCTTGAACTGTCACTGCACATTTAATATATAATAAAAATAAATTAGTGTGATTCCGCTAAGAATCAAAACACTCACTTTCAATTTCAATGTGAACCATTCATTCAATAATAGGTTGCAAAGAAGATACATGCTTCACTAATTGGCAGACTATTTTATTTTTATTATTAGACATCTGTAAATATTTAAATTTTTAAAATACTTATAGTTATTTTAATTACTACTCCATTCTATGTTTAAAATGATTTTAATTACTCATCCGGAATATGTGTGTCTGAAAATCTAAGAAAACTTTTTTTTTAGTTTTATATAAAGTCAGATTAACATTTCTTAAATATAAACTATTTTCAGCGTTTGATTTGGTCATTATCAAATATCACTGTGAACTAATAATGCTCAAACTAAGTCTGTATTAAGAAAAAATGTATATTTAAAAAAAAATTATTTACACCATTTTTTTTTTTTTTTTTTTTTTTTAATTTTTTCTGTATCAATGTTTTTTTTAAATGAAATCTCTAGTTTTTTGTGCAAAGACCCAACCTTTGATAATAATTATTAGACCAAAATGCATTTTGGGCCATTTTATTATTATTATTTTTTTTTTTTGAAAATATGTGGTAGGGTAATAAATAATTTGTTAATAATAATTTTAAAAAAGCAATTACAGGTGCACTAAAAACTTGTTTATCTAAATAGAATTTTTCCAAAAATCAAGTTTATCTGTAATAATCTTAGCTCTCTTGCTGAACTTATTTGTGCTGGAACGGCTTCAATACCAGGTTGCGAGAAAACCAGCTTTTATGCTAAAACTAATAATTGACTACTTACTTATAAGAAAAAAAAGTGTTCTTATATGTGTTCATAATCATATGTATACTTAGATTGCTTACATATTCTTGTATTTATGGACAATATTACTGATTCCACTAGGTTCTTTTTTTCCATATTTATTTTTACTTTATATACATAAGAATATATTTATACTATATTGCCTGTGTATATTAATCTTACAGATAGTATGTACTCTATGTGTAAAATGGTCCAACATTTTGTTTATCCGAAACAAGCCATGACTATTAATAATTTGGATAAACGAGTTTTTAATGTATTTTTCAGGTAAATTTACGTCAACAGGTGAAACTGTTGTATCTCATTATTAAAGATTTATAAATAGTAATTATAGTTAAGATCCAAGGTATCCTAAGGATTAAATGTATGCATAATAATATTCATTTTTAAAAAAACAAACAAAACAAATAGCCATTTCCTGCTTAACATTATTAAATAAATTTGTTTCCTTTAAAACATTTGCTTTTCTTTAAAGCCATTATGATTCTATATTTTCTATTATAGTTATATTTTTATTTATTTCGGGAAGACACCGGAATTAAATATTGCAACCCTAACTATATTTTTTTAGCCACAGGTATTATCGCACAAAAAATTGTTAAAATTGTATCACTCTATCTGCGCAATCGTTTATTATTATTTAAAAAAAAAAATAATATATATATATATATATATATATATATATATATATATATATATATATATATATATATATATATATATTATACACTTTTTTGCTCTTTGTACTAAAAGTACCTGTTTTTGATTGATAATTAAACGCACTTAAATATTTGAACAAATTATATATATAGATCTTATTCTTTATTTAAACAATAATTCTTAGAATTAATTTTGTTTTGAAAATATTATATTTTAATGTTGTAACATTGTACTATAGAAGGTGGCAGTTAATGAGCTTATGAGCTTTTTTTTTTAAGATAATCTGAATTTTTTTTAGGTTTAAATCTATTTATGAATCTATGTCTGACTTTTTTTATATACAATACACTACGTTTAATGTGATTACTTTGGGTTAGGACCCAGATATAGTGGTAACATTAACTGACTGTTAACAAGAAGCAAAAGGTACCACAGTAAGAAGTAAAACTCAAACCAAATAAAATTATTTATTTGACTGTGTTTATTATGTACACTGAGTGATGTTATGACACATTAGAAAATAAAAATAATAATTTTGTGTTGCAATGTACATAAATTTGTATATGAAACAATGCGAATCATTAAAAAAATACAAAAACACATCGAGTTCTGAGATCTGACAGCGGTCCTTTGTAGTAATGGTGGGAGGTTTACTATTCGAGATAAAAAGAAGTACACGGAAACACCAGTGAACGATCTCTACTTTGATCACAATAAACGAAACATTGATCACAATAAATGGAAACTTTTGAATCTATTGGTATTAGTGGGTCCAGCTATTTTGGTCCCACTAAGCGGTTGATAACATTATAATTATTACATTTAGTGGGTCCGTTCCAGCTATTTTGGTCCCTCTAAGCGGTTGATAACATTATCATGATTACATTTAGTGGGTCCGTTCCAGCTATTTTGGTCCCACTAAGCGGTTGATAACATTAACCATACTTACATTTAGTGGCGTCCACTGTATTTATATACTTCATAGTCTAATATAAATTTGTACTTCTTTTGTCTGCCATGGATTTGTATGGTTCTCTTTACATATATACCATAAGTATTTACTATTTAAAAGAGCATATTGTATCTGAATGTTAACTCAACTGATAATAATGTATCAAAATTTTATGTACCTGAAATTATCTCTTCATAATATTACGTTTTTTTTAATCACTAAGTATATGTTATAAATTAAGTTGTATTAACTGAAATTTTGTGATTTTTATTCATTTTAGAGTATATTTTTCCTGATGATGTAATATTAACAAATTCAAACCTAACTAATACATTTTTTTAAAATTACCTCAAATTTAATTAGAGGGTGGTTTTAATTTTAATGGGTCAGTATATATTGAAGACATTTAGTCAAAACCACTTTGTTTTGTTGTATTTTATATTTGTGCCAATTTTGACTTAATTTCTTTTTGATCTTGAACCCTTTTTTTGTAGTTTTGTAATTTTTCCTCTTTAGAATTTGGCTTTTTAAGGCTATTTGGTTTTATTTAATTTATTAAAAAAACAACTCTCTTTTTTAAAAGCTATATTTCACCCTAAATTCTTGGGCTTTTTCAAGCTACAACATTTACATTATTTCAACAAATTACTACTACTTTATCATAGTAGCCGAGGGGTTAGCGCACTCGACTCTGAAACCAAGGTCTAGACCCCGGCTGTGAGTTCGAATCCCAGCGGGGTAAGACATGTTTCACACTGATGATCTCATCGATTAGATGAGTAAAGTGGCCGGATAACCCCCGTCCTGTAATAACTCTGGCAGTTGATCGGGACTAAAACCCAAAAGAAAAAAAAAAATGTATAATTACAAATCCATTACTCAATAAAAATAAACAAAATGATATATTTTCATAAATATCTTGTAACTATCCCTTTCACATGAGTCTAACTAGGCATTGAGTGGCTCTATCATTGAAGCGAAACATATTGTAATAAAATACTGAATATTAAAAAATTTATAAATCATGATGAATGTCATAGTTGAAGATAAGTGGAAGAGGGCAGTGTGAGGTAGAGTGGGAGTACTCAGTACAAAACTCACCTTCCTAGATAAACCTATATAAGTACACTCCTATAAGAATCTTAACCACCCGCAGTAGCTTTTAAACTATTATTATAAATGTATCACTTCACTACTCAAAAACCTCTGTGTGTATTAATTTGAAATTTTACATGCCTGTTTCAATTATATTTTTGGCAATGTATGACAATATATGAAGTTTTATTAAAATCGTTGTTAGAACGTATGATATCGGTAAAAATGTTGTTTTAACAATCTTTATTAATTCATAGCAGTGTCGCTGTTGGTTTTGTATCATCGAATAGTTGATGATAGGATCTTTTCTTGTCCTGAAAATTCAATTTTACATTTGAAGCTCACGTTTACGCCAGCGTTGCACACAAACTATTGGACTGATAACGCTGTCCAACGAACTTAGCCTGAGCATAAGTAAAAGGAATATGTATACCAAATTTCAACTAAATCGGTCAACTTTTACTCAAATTATTGTCGGAGACGTAAACCTTACTGACGCACAGACAGACAGGATGCATAGTTTGTTGAATGTAAGAAGCTCGCTTCAATTAATAAAAACTATCACATCAAATTAAAATTAAAATTGTCCACAGCTGTAAAATATCGGGAAACCACATATATCCAAGTACATACTTGAATCATCCCTGCTTAAATGCCAGGGAGAGACTAAAAATAAATTAGATTAAATAAATTTAATCTTAATTTAGGATTTATAGATGTTATATTATATTATACATCCAATTTTAATTTTTAACATTAATGTTATAGTTAATGATGAAGTATTAGTAATTAGTTTAAATACATTTAATGTTGTAGCCCAAAAGTGTTGGGTGAAATATAGCTTTTAAAAAAGATAAAGTGTTATTTTTAATCAATTAAATAAAACCAAATAACCCATAAAAAGCCAAATTGGTAAAAGAACCAAATTCGAAGGAACATTGGTAAAAGGCCAAATTATTATTATTTTTTTTTTTCTTTAAGTTTCTTTATTGTCATAACTTCAACTACATACATTATGTAACAAGAAGTCTTGATAATGAATTACAATTTATATTAACATTATGGTATTGACTTGATTCGGGTGGTCACCCAATGGTGGCCCAGATGTTTTATTATATTCATGCATATTTTTTATTTATTATTACATATATATTTACATATAGACTTAAATGTTAGGTTACAATGTTTAGAAGGTCCCTAGGCCATTCTCTTTTTAGTCTCCGGCGAGGAGCGGTTGGGATAGTAAGTGAGGAAAGGGATTGGACATTTGGATTTGGGTGCAAGGCTAATTTGGTGTGAAAGTTTTTATATCGTTCTATGGCCAGGTTTCTAATAAAAGGAACATTAAGATCTTTATGAATTACAATATTTGGTACGTAGAATGGTAGATGAGAAAGTTTCCTGAGAATTTTTGACTGTAGAGATTGTAAGCGACGGATGTTGCCAAATTCTAAAGAGGAAAAAATTACATAACTAATTTTGACAATGTACTGATTTAGATTATAATTATTTGTTAATATAGTTCTTTTTGGAAACCTAGTATTCTAAAAAAGTACCCTAAAAAGAATCTGCTCTTACACTTTTACTATCTATTTATATAATGACATAAATTTATGACATAATTTATGCTATGACATAAACTAACGAAAATATTCTGTTTGCTTATTCTAGTTTTAAAGTAATAACTATAAACCATATTTTTTTCTTTATTACTTAATATCTTAACTGTCATCTTCTTAATGATTAAATTATATTATATCTTATTTACCAGTAACTGTATAAAAATATTGTGTGATATTGTCTAATGAATAAATTTTAAGGTAATGAAAAAATTTCAGATTGAAACTGTATTCATGAGTGAGAGATTTTAAACCGCACAATGTAAGCTTTATGACAATGATGTACACATCTCATATATATGTATACATACGTATGAATAATAAGAAAAAGAACCTCTTTGCACATTTATGTTTTCACTTATATTATTGATGTGCATTAGATGCACTGCATAATTTCTATCTTCCTATTCTACCTAATTTGAGTATATAAATTTAATCTTCCTTCTTTTTATACGTAGAGTAAATAATTTACTCTTTATGATCAGTTTATTTGAAACTGAAAAAAATCAATATTTTGTATACCTTATACATTTTAGTTTTTAATTAATATCAAAAAAATTCATTTGTTTCATCTATATATCTTATATAGTATACAATGAGTGCTCCAAGTTTTGCACATTTGTGTATTATACTATTTTGTTCCTTGATAATAAAAATACCTAAATTACCGTCTGTTTATTGTAAAAAAAACTGTAGTTTTTGATTGAAAATGTATTAATAATTTAGTTTAATAATTTAGTTTTACTCGCAATGAGTAAGTACCATTAAATCTCGGTAAAAATTATTAACTATTTTTATATTTATTTTAAAAGTGTCGCCTTAATGTTAATTTTATTTTATTTTTCTGACAAAATTTATGTGAAACACTTTTTATTTATGATGAAAATGCTCTTTATATCTTAAATGTAAAGTTTATACATGGAGTTTTTTTTTTTTTTTTATCAAACTTTACAATATGAACTTAAGAGAAAAATTGCCTCTCTTTATACATACAAACCCAAGGTTTAAATGCACAGAGGTTTTTAAGACTTAATAGATATTAATAATTATATACCCAAGTATTTGAAGACCAAAATCATTTTTATTGAAATTCACATTGTAATGTTTGAAAGATATTTTAAAAGTTAATTTTTTATGGTCTAATTTACTATTTGCTTATGACCATAATTAGTTCACACTTATAAACCCTTGAAAAGTAAAATAATAATAATATAGGGTATGAAAGTGTGCCAGATTATATATTATATTAACCAACTGTGAATGCAAATCTTATTTCTAATTTTTGATCATCAATGTTTTAATCCTCTTCCTGAAATGAATTATTTTTTTGAAAGGTAATAATGTTGTTTATTTTATTTAACATTATGATTATATTTAATGAGTTATGAGTTTTCCTGTTAAAAAAAAATCAGTCGAAGTATTAATGTATTTGGAAAACAATCATTGGATTGAAAACTTTTTCAAATGAATTATTATTTCTTTAATGTTTTTTTATTGTAAATAATTTAATGTGTGTTTTCAATCTGTCTTCCTTTTTTACGATTAAGGTAATATTATATAAGTATGTGGGTGTGTTCAAGTTCTCAATATTTATCGATATCGGATGATCGTATTTTAATTAATTATATTTAATTTATCGGTCTTGTTATTTTGTATGATAATTTTAAAATTCAAATTGTAATATGTAAATAATTAAAATTCTATTTATTATGTTGACTTTAAGGATAGTTTAATTTTTTCTAGTTCAGTTATTAAATAATTAATAATTAAAAAGCCTGTTTTCACTTTCTGTTAATCTGAATAACTTGTTAAAATTATTCTAATTTATTTAAGTTAATGTGTGTAGAAAATTAGTTTTTTTTTTTTTTAAATATTATTATTATTTATTTAACAAAATTTTGTGGAATCAGGCTTATGTTGTGAGGTTTTTTGTTGTGTTGAGCTGCACTTATATAAGAAGGAGTGATGTTTGCTGGTTATTCAATACGCCATTGCCCTTTTATTTTTCTCAATATCAATTTTAAATATTTTTTTTAAAAAATTATTTATTGTAGATAGAGGTTTCAAGGTTTTATCCCATTTATAGAGTACAATTGTTGGCCCTTTAAAAAAAAAAAAAAAATCTTTTTACAGTAGAACCTCGATAAGAAGTGTCTCAAGGGGATTAGGGAAACAGCCTTGTTATCAAGGTGCTCTTTTTGTTGAGGGTCGTGTAATCAAGATAATTTTGGCTTTAAGTCGTGTTATCGAGGTTAATGGAAGTTTTTCAAGTCTAGATCAGTTCAAGGTCGACCCATTCCTGAATAGAGTCACGTTATAGAGGTTGACTTCTCAAAACGACTTGTTATAGAGGTTCTGAGTTATGTTGTGAATTACAAAAAAATCCGTGTTATAGAGGTTGTTTGGATAATAATAGTCGCATTATAGAGGTTAATTTAACATTATGTGTTATGGCAATCTCAAGGGGATTTGAAAATTGCACTTGTAATTGAGGTTGTCGTGTTATCGAGGGTCGTGTAAGTGAGGTTCTTCTGTAATTATAAATGTTAAATAAATCCTTAACATATAAATAAACACCAATATGATTTGATTTTAATGGTAATAACAAATGAGCACTTGACATATGTTTTAATCTGCATTGTTAAAAATATTACAATATTTTTAAGAACTGATTCAATTTTGCTTCCGAGCATACCGATAACTGAAGCTATGTGATCGTTCTGAAGAACAAATAATTTTTATGTCTCGGATTTCAAAAATTCCAAGATAAAAACTTTTCTAAATATTACTTACCCCATAATTGATTATATTCTAAAAATTCAGACATCAGAGAACATTTTTAGTTCCGTGTCTTTCTGTTAGTCTATCAGTCTGTCGCTCAATTTTTGGGAGCCAATATATCTTAAAAACTACTCGTCCAATTTTAATGAAATTTCGATGGTAGGTCAAAATTAGCCCATTGTTGGTCCCATATAAGTTTGATCCTTCTGGGCCCATTTATTTCTCTTCCACATGCGCACAACCATACATTTATTTACACATACATCTTCAAAAGTACTTATATGATTTTTATAAAATTTGGATGGTTTGTTCAAAGTAGCCTGGAGACAGCCCCAGATTAATTTCAACCGTCTACGCTCTTTAACTTTTGCTTAATTGATACTTTAATTCGTGTAAAAAATCAAAACAATTTTGACAGGTTTAAATAAACGGGTGGGAAATTGAATAGATTTTATGATAATAGATTTTAAAAGTATAAAATCAATAAAGTACGTGATAGGATGCGAGGAAGCTATGTGCCACTCTAATTGGCAGTTCAAGGTTACTGCCTGACTTTCTTGCAGTGGCGTAACTATGGGCCCGCATTGCGCCCAAATCAACGACGACGGGGGCCCCCAGTTCTAAACGCAAGAGGTTTTTTTTTCTTTACTCATCAATTTTGTTTGGCGAGGGGCCCCAAAAGGTTCTTGCGGGGGGGGGGGGGGGGGGGGGGGGGATGCCCTGGCTACGCCATTGCTTTCTTTTTAATTAATTTTTATTGTCATATGCTTATTTTCCTGTATCTTTATGAACTATTTTCTTAGGAAACTAGATTTTTCCCTGTAAAGCATCTTAAAAAACAGTAAATATTAAGAAAAAATTAAAATTTGATTGGTTCTAAGCAAGATATCAAAAATCTAAGTACAGGCTTCATTCCCAATTTTAATTCTGCACAATTTGAGCCCAATTTCAACTTCCTATGATAAATAGTACAGGCGCCATTTCAATACAACGATAAAACTCGTATTGAAATAGTTGTAGTATTTACTGTAGTAGGGAGTTGAAACAGGGCTCAGATTGTGCAGAATTAAAATTTGGAATGAAGCCTGAACTTAGATTTTTGATACCTTGCTTAGAACCATTAAAATTTTCATTTTAATGATTTATACTAACCTCCAAGGGCGGTAGAGCCTTAAGCTGCCGAGGGAGAGTGAAAAACATCATATTTGTAGAAATTCTTATTTTTCATAATTATCTTGGTGGGGAGACGGTTACACCAATCTTCTTAGATTTAAAATTAATTTCTTGATTTTGCCTCGTGTTATGACCCCATTTTTTAAATGAACCTCAATAAACTGACAAGACAGCAAACCATAAAACAACATTAATTAAAATAAACACATTTTTTTGGACTCTAAAGTAGATTCCTTAAAACATGTAAAAACATCGATATTTCTTAAATGAATTTTAGCGACCTCTACTTACTGTATGTGTGGGAATGAGAATACATTCATGCTTAATTATACTATATGCATTAAATTTAAAATGTTTCATTTATAAGATTTTGATTCATTAAACTAAAATAAGTTAAATAGTTTGGGAAAACTAATTATAGCTTCTTTACGTGTGTACGTTTGTTTGCACTTCATTTCAAATTTGTTCTTTTCTTAAAACACCCTTTTTAGGGTTTGGATAATAAAAGTTGACCCTTGATAATGCACAATTATAATCCCTCTCAAGCTCCTTGTGGAAGTTTCTTTACACCTTTTAAGTAAACTCTAGAGTGAGAACTCATTAGCTTTATGGTTCTTGAAGTTGCCTTTGAAACCTACTACTAGTCTACAAGTTGCTTTTTTTCTAATTATTCATTAGAATATTTATAATTTGAGTTTTCTTTTTAATAGTCATACTATTTTTTTGGGATCAAAAATGTCACTCCTTTTTTACTACAATGAGTGTAATAAATAATTTTATTTTTGACATCACATTATTAATTAATATGTATCTCTTTTTTAAGTTTTTATTTTTGTTTAAGCAATTAAGTAATCTTTTATTATTTATTTCTCAATTGGATGCATTTGATTTTAATATTTTTTTTTTTTTTTTTTTTCTAATAACTTTTTTTTATATTTACTTGATAAAATTACTAAAAAGTATTCTATTTATTACTTTAATAGTGAAATAGAAAAGTTACGGAGGAATGTTGTATATAAATGATTTTCGTTTAGTGGAAAAACCATGACAAAATCTTCCTTTATTTGTATGCAATGTTGATTTCCATTATGCATAATGTGTTATAGTGAATATATATATATATATATATATATATATATATATATATATATATATATATATATATATATATATATATATATATATATGTATAGATTAAAAAAATTATAAAACAATTTGAAGTAAAAATTCCTTGTTTTAATTTTTAAACTAGTCTTCAACTATGTGTCATAAAATTTAAAATTTGTTATAATTCCTAATTCTGACAAAACAAATCATGACAATTTAATTAAACCATTTTTTTATTAATTTTTAAAAAGTCTTATTTCTTTAATTTGTATTGACTCCATGTTGAGTACTCAATATTAATAATACAAGGTTTAATATACTTTGTTTATTATTTTGTATACTTAACTTTTTGCCTCTTCCTTTCCAGCCTTGTGTTTTTCTTCATTGCCCTGTTACATATTAATGAATTTCAGATGAACATTAACCCTTCAGTGCTCGAATAGAGTTTATCTCAACCTTCGCAAAAATAAGCATGCATGGAACTAATAAACATTTACTGGTCTGGGTCAGTGGTCTCCAATCGTTTTGGTTGAAGGGCCGCATCTGGATGGGATGGTCTACAACGGGACGGAATATGAAAGCATATCCGTAAGCAATGAAAATATGAAGTAAGCAATATCCGGATTAGCACTATCCATTTCAGCCAAAAAACTTTTGATTATGGATAACTTATAACTTTGCATTGTTTTGGTTCATTTGTTGACTTCTTTTTTGGTGAGGCAGGCCGCATGAAAACTTCCCAAAGACCATACTTTGGAGACCCCTGATTTGTATCTATAGATGACCTTTACTAAAAAGAAATGACAGAGAAAAATAGACACCAGCCCCGGAACACAGACTACAGGCCTCTATATTGTTATAGAGTTTATTACCACTGTTAATAATAATTATAATTTGATTTAAATTAAAATTTTAACTTTCCGTAGTATGAATTCTACCAAAAACTTAAAAATAAAAATAAATGTCCCTACTTTAGTACACTAACAGGACCGAGTGCCAAATATACAAAGCTTCGCCCCAATCAGCTCTTCAAGTCTTACATAATAAGCATGTGCTATTTTTCATTTTTGGTCATAGTGACGATTTGTATGGCCTATACTCATAGAAATCGCCTACAATTCTAAATATAAGCAATAAATAAATGTGAAACATGGATAATTTTTGTTGGGCTTCAAGAGTCAATTCCTAAAGACCATTTGTTTTAATGCTGTAGTTCACAGAACATATTTTTAAGAGCTTTGTAAAAAAAGTTGTCTCCCTACTTTACCATAAAACTGGCGTTTATTTACTCAGAGGCAAAAAAGGAAGCTTGGTATACCTTATTCTGCCCTTCAGGACAAACAAACTTTAAATTGCAAAAAACACAAT
This sequence comes from Gerris lacustris, assembly GCA_951217055.1. Classification (NCBI taxonomy): domain Eukaryota; kingdom Metazoa; phylum Arthropoda; class Insecta; order Hemiptera; family Gerridae; genus Gerris; species Gerris lacustris. Next base: position 75,692,158 of record OX578278.1, read on the forward strand.
TTCTTACAAAGACGGAACTAGACCTGCTGAGGCCCGTCTGCAAGATTTTTTTTGAGGCCCCCCCCCCCCCCTCTAAAATGACCAAATATTTTTGTCGCCTCATTTTTCAGGATACACATAAGATTTTTAATAAATTGCAACAAAAAACATTATTTTATTATAAAAAAACAACAAAATAAATTGAATTCGTATTTAAATGGACTACATTTTAGAATATTTTAATCAAAATCGTCGGAATCGTTTTCGAGAAATACTTTTTTCACTTTTTTTCTTAGTTTTTAAGGATTAGCGCCCCCAAATTTGAAGGTAAAATTAATTTCTTCTCGGGGTATGATTTTTCTGAGGCTCCAGGTGTCTGCACAGACAGGCGACAGACATTTTTTAATAACTACTTTTTTGGACTCAGGGGACCTCAAAACGTGTAAATCCATCAAAATCGAATTTTCGCGACATTACAATACGTTATGTACCTTGGGACAAAGGAATATCACACTAGTGTTTATAATTGTGATCATATCCCTTAGTTTAATCAACTATTAAGATAAAGGAATATTAAATATAGAACTTCCCCAGAAGTCTCAATGTCTTGGGGAGACAAACACACAAACCTTTTTGACTTTTGTAGGGCAGACTATTGTTTAGAACCAAGGGGGTGCTAAAGTAAAAAAGAGCCCTTGTAATTAATACAAACGAATGGATTTCGAGTTTATGGCTCAAAATAAGAACTCTTTATTTTACATTTTTTTATTAGATCCATTATTTTAGCTGTTAGACTTGAGTTGAAGACTCATATTTTGAAACTTTAATTCTTGGAGAAAAAATGCCAAGAGTAAAAAAAAGTTCTTATTTTAAGCCATAGACTCTAACTTTAGCCTTAAAAATATGTCTTCTATTAACTTTTTCATATTTTAAGTACTGCTGGAGAGCATTTTAGTGCTCAAAGTGCTTAGCATTTTTTCTGTAAGCGCATTTTAAGTTTACATTGAACCCAGCAAACCGCGTCTTTCTTCCTGCAGTAGATTTCGGAGATATTGAGTGGATCGTGTTAGGTGGCCCCAGAGTAGGCATATTTTACAAGTTAAAAATGTATAATTACATAATTTAAAAACTTACTAAAGATAGTTACATTTTGATTAAACATATGCATGATAATACAAAACATTAACAGTTTTTTAATAAAATTATTCTTTATTTTTTATTCATTTATTTTTATTTTATTATTTTTTTTTATAACTGGCCGAGCGAAAGTGAGGCCCCCCTTACCCCGAGGCCCGTGTGCGGCCGACCCCATGCACACGGCTAGTTCCGGCACTGATTTCTTACTCCCTTTACTGGTTGGCCAATTCCCGTTTGAGTGGGCTCAAGTGACAGGAAGACAAAACACGCTGGTTGAATAATAATGAGAACAATATACTAATGACATTTAAAGCCGACGAATTTACCTTGGGAGAGGAGTAGAGATGAGATGTGGTACTCTTCAAGCAGCTCAGGGCCCTGGAGCTTGGTTGGTCTCGGATGGGGGAGTCTTGAGATTCTTTTCTGTGAGGAACCGTTTGGATGTTAAAGCAAGACTGAAACTAGTTACCGGCGCACACACAGTTTATACACGGTTGCTATGGTCACGCACAGTAAAGTGTATAGTTACAAAAAATATGATTATACGAAACAATGTATATTATTGAACACATGATAAATATCTCAACACATATTATAAATGACTTATAAATACTCTATTCTATTCTATTATAAGGGTTATCCATACCGCGGGCCTTGAAAGAGCATGTATTTCAACACAAAAAAACTAGACTAACATTGAAACAACTTTCATAAATGGATACTGAAAGGTCACTAAAGAAACTGAAACCACAAGGAAAAACCAAAATTAAAAACACAACAGGGCACTCATCCTAAATGTTTAACCCAGACTAACGACCTGAAAAGAAAGAAAGAGAGGAGAAAAAAAAAACAATAGAAAAGTTACTAGTGGGGAAAAACTGGGGCCAGTTTCCGCACTGGACGCCCATAGTCCCCTGACGATGTAGATACAACTGCCAAACGGACAACTCCGTCGGACCCAGAATTTACCTGTTTTATGCGCCCTAATGGATACGAAATGGGTGAGGAATTGTCCTCAACAATCCAGACTAGCTGGCCGGGGAAGAGTTTAGGGTCTGATGTTTACCATTTATTTTTCTGCTGGAGTGTATGCAGATACTCCCTCTCCCACCGTCTCCACAACCTCTGGGAGAGTTGGTTTACCTCTTCCCACCTGGAAAGCCGATGGATGGACAGGTCTGTGAAATCAACCTCTGGAACTGCAAGCAATGGACCCCCTACCAGGAAATGACAAGGGGTCAATACTTGGAACTCGTCTGGCGAGGACGACAGGGCGTATAATGGCCGTGAATTTAGAATGGCCTCGATTTTGGACAGGAGGGTAGTGAATTCTTTTAGAGTGAGACTCCGGGCTCCAATTTCTCGGAAAAAGTGATACTTTACATTTTTAACATGGGACTCAACAAGTCCGTTCATAAAAGGTGCATGAGGTATAGTGAAGTGAAACTGGACGTCCTGGGCCGACAGGGCATCGCTGATGAGCTGCTGGGTGGTTGAGTCCCGCAGGAATTCAACTACTTCTCGAAGTTGGCGCGAGGCACCTTTAATGTTTGTGCCTTGGTCACAATAAATATGGTTACTTAACCCACGTCGGGACACAAACATACTGAGGGCAGCAATAAAGGCCTCAGACGACAGACTGGTCACTGCCTCAAGGTGACATGCCTTGGTGGCAAGACAGATAAACAAGGCAAAATAACCTTTATAGTTATGAGCATTCCTCCTCAAACTTTCCTTCAACATAAAGGGACCAGCAAAATCAACAAAAACGTGAGAGAAGGGACGACTTGGCTCTACTGTAGGTGGAGGTAAGTTACCCATGACTGGGGAGGAAGTTTGGGCATTAAACTTACGACATCTTACACATTGAAAGATACACTGGCGGATCACACTGTGGGCATTGATGATCCAATAGTCACGTTGAATTAAATGGCGCGAAAATTCGATTTTGATGGGTTTACACGTTTTGAGGTCCCCTGAGTCCAAAAAGTGGTTTTCAAAAAAAGTTTGCCTGTCGTCTGTCGTCATTGCAGACGCCTGGAGCCTAAACTACAGGGTCGATTTTGACGAAATTTGGCATTCATGTTCAGAAAAACCATACCCCGAGGTGAAATCGAGAATTTAATTTTATCTCCAAATATAGGGGCGCTACCCTCAAGGAAATTCTGAAAAAACGTGAAAAATAATATTTCTCGAAAACGGTTTCGACAATTTTGATTAAAAAATTCTAAAATGTAGTCCATTTAAATACGAATCTAACGATATATGGCGTTTTCCCGGGAAAAATATAGTTCCTGAGAAAATAGCAAAACGCGGACGGAGAGAGCCCGGGTTTAAATAAATTTTGATGAAATGTTCAATAATAATTAAATTTGCATACGAAAACTAATAGGCACTTCTTTTGAATGTTACTCCCCTTTTAAAAAAAACAGAGGGGGATTAGCGATCTAAAGAAGGTGTACTGAATGTTTTTCTTTAGACAGTTACTCCCCTTATAAAGAAAATAGAGGGTAGTAGCGATCTAAAGAAGGTGTACTGAATGTTTTTCTTTAGACTGTTACTCCCCTTATAAAGAAAATAGAGGGTAGTAGCGATCTAAAGAAGGTGTACTGAATGTTTTTCTTTAGGATGTTACTCCCCTTATAAAAACAGAAGTAAGATATTCCTTTGTCCCAAAGTATATTGGACTAAAAATCCCTTTTTCTTCATAGTTATTTAGTCAAAGTCATTTTCCATTCTAAAACAACATAAGGGAGTAACCATCTAAAGAAGTACCTACAAACTAATAAATGGAAAACACTGGGCTAAGTAATTATGAACTCGTACATGAGAAAGTTTGTCTGAGTTGTCCCGGGCCGTTTTTTTCTCTATTCATTTGCTAATTTTTTTTCGCTGTTTGATTAATAGTATATTATGTTACTAGGCTGTGAAGTGGGTTTTTTCTTTACTGCGGCAATTATATTTACTGTCGAGCGAAGCGAGACAGTAAATATTACCAAGGTAAAGAAAAAACACTTCACAGTCGTGTAGCATATGCTATTTTTTCCGTGGTAGCAGACAATGAATTAACATTAAATATTAATCAATATAATAATAACAAAAATATTAGTACATACTTGACTTAAAAAAAGAAACCTTAAAAAGAGGTTACCCTATAAGAAAAGATAAATAAAACGCATTGACATCTAGCGGATTTTAATCGTACTAGAAGCATTTCAACAAAGATTGCAGCGCTAAAACGGAAGTTTTGATAACTACCAGCACGCATTTTTTACGTCCTAGGACGTAACAAATTTTTACCTATTGCGGCAGCAAAATAAGGCATTACTGAACTGATTTCAATTTCGGGCAGAGAAATGTGATTTTACTGCCTAGGCGGTAAAATGAGAAAACATTTTGATGCCTAGGCATCAACATTTATTTTGATGCCTAGGGAGTAAAATTGTTACTTTTATAAGGTTGGCAATGACAGTTTATACTATTATCTTTATCTTATAACATCATATATTATAGTTTAATAAATAGACGTTTTGGTAAAATTGAAAAAATTTATCAATTATTATTTTTTTTTTTTTTTTAGACAATAATGGTTTGAAAAGCATAAAATCAATAAAGTACGGGAATAGGATGCGAGGAAGCTATGTGCCACACCAATTGGCAGTCTATTTTTTATTTAACTACCAAAATATTCACTAGAAATAATTCATATGGCAAAACAACGTTTGCCGGGTCAGCTAGTATATATTAATATTAATTTATTTCCAGCAGGGAGAAAAAGTTATGATTTTGGATTAGTATAGAGGGACTAAAGTAAGTCATTTCTTCCCTGGACTCAAAACTAGGCAGAAAAAGTAAAAGTAGGGTGAAAAAGTAAAGAAGGGAGGAAAAGAAGGATTGCCAACTTAATTATTTTATAAATAGTAGAGAACTATTCATTCTAGTAGAGAATGAATAGCTAATGTTTGAAATCAGGTTGGTGACACTGCTTTTTCGACCTTGTTTATCATTGTTTATAGCCTACATCTAAATAACTTTCTATTTGAGTTTAATTCCAATTCTTATTTGCTTTCAATATTGAATCTCTTATATCTGCTATTAAAAGTGCTAACAATTATTGTTATTTATTACAATAATAAATAAAAATGTGCAATGGATGAAAGTGTGTATTTTTTCCCTACTGGAAATAAAACCTTGAATGTACCTCGGGATTAAAGTGTCATTGTTCCCCTTGCGATAATTATCTCCCTCGGCTTAACCTCGGGTTTTAGGGACAATGGTCCCTTTGGCTTCGCCTCAAGAACCAACTTTTTCGCTCAGGGAATAATGGCTTTCTTTACTCCCTAGGTTCTAGGTGCATAAATAACTATTATTTTGATATTAGAACAAGGAAAAGTAGGCTATGATTCCTAGTACGAGCCCCGCAGGTTAAGGCTAGTTGTTAATCATTTGATATCTTGGCCTCCATGATAACTCAGAGTATTATCACGAGCTAAATTTAATTGATTACTTTCTCTTTTCTGGGAAGTACTATTTTCCTTGTAGAACTCTATGTTATTTTATAAACAGTATTACACATCATTATTTTATTGTTGTAGCATATCGAAGAGGAATATTAACTAAGACACAATTTTTTAAATCCTTTATATTAACTTCACTTTTGTGGCTGGGTGCCTGGTTGGGTGCCTGTCGTCAAATCTTTGGAGGGCTAGTTAACCCTCTTCCAGTTATCCAATCGAGCTGAACCTTGACACATGGACTCTCTACCAAGACAAAAACATTCTAACAAATTAATTAATTAAATATAATAAATTAATTTTAAATTTTATTAATTTTTAAAATTTATTGATTATTTCTTTTTTTAAAAAAAAGAATAATGGATTAATTAAATTTAAAAAATGAAGAAATAAAAAAAGTTAATTAATTAATAATTAATTATTTGGTAGATATATAAAATCTTAGGAGGACGAGTTAACCCTCTTCCAGTCATCCAATCAAGCTGAAACTTAGCACATATACTCTCTACCAATACATAAACATTTTAACAAATTAATTAATTAATTAATTAAATTAAATTAATTAATTTTAAATTAATTAATTATTTTTTTCTTAAAAAATAATGGATTAATTAAATTTTTTAAAAAATAAGTTATAATTAAAGGTTAATTAATTAATAATTAATTATTTGGTAGGAATATAAAATCTTAGGAGGACGAGTTAACCCTCCCCCCGTCATCCAATCGAGCAGAAACTTGGCATATCGACTCTCTACCAATACAAAAACATTCTAACAAATTAATTTATCAATTAAATTTTACAAATTATTTAATTTTTACATAATTATTTTAAATTAAAATGAATCATTACCAATACTTCCCCTCACAACCAAATGCAAAAATATAAAAGATCTATTATAAAAACTTGGTTTTTATGGGCTGGTATTATTTTAAACTTTGAACCAATATAATTTTTAATTTTGCTTCCGAGCTTACCGAAGGTAAGGGAAGCTATGTGATCGTTCTGAAACTAAACATTTTTATCTCTCCGATTTCAAAAATTCCAAGACAGAAATCCGTTTCAGACATCAGGGATCATTTTTGCGTGTCTGTCTGTCGGTCGGTCTGTCGTTAAATGTTTCGAACCAACACCAACGTATCTTAAAAACTACACGTCCAATTTTAATGAAATTTGGGTGGTAGGTCATGAGTAGCATTGTTGGTCTCATATTAGTTTTAACCTTCTGCGCTCATTTGTTTCTCTTCCACATGCGCACAAACATACATTAATTTACTCCAATAGCTTCAAAAGTACTTCTCTGATTTGCATGAAACTTTTTTTTTTTTTTTTTTAGAGTTTTTTTTTATCTCTTTTTATTTTTAAACCAAGAAAACAGTTCGAGGTTCCCAAGTCCTTTATCTCGAATAATTTAGATAATTTTAATTTTGTATTTTTTTTTAGAAAATTTGTATTGTTGGATACTAGAATGATATCGTCAACATACACTGCCATAATGACGTTTCTTTATCACGTATAGTAGAATGTAAACACAATGAAATTTAATGTTTACTTCATTTTTTTGTTTCATTCTCGGCCTGACTGACGGAGACCGTTGAGTGAGTTTTTAAGAAAGCAAACCTTGTTTCCTTTTTTTTTAGAACTCTGGTCTGGTTTAATGTAGATTTCCTCATTTAGGTAAGCTGTTTTTACATCCATTTGGTCAACATAAAGATTGTAATAAAACATTAACTATCCCCATCATATTCAACAGCTTCTACAGGTTAAAAAGGCAGCCAAAACCTTATGGAACAGAACTCGTTATAGACCACACAAAATCAAATATCTAAAAGCTGTTGCTGATTTAAAAATGGCTCTGAAAATAGAACGCGATGCAGCCGTCTCGGAACAACTTCTTATATTAGATTCAACCGATGGCTCACTGTGGAAAAAGACCAAACAGATCACTAAAAATCATAGTAAAATCCCTCCTTTCAAAATAGGATCGATGTGGCATTCCACCCCACAGGAAAAAGTTAACATTTTTAGTGATATATTATTTGATCAGTTCACACCCAACCCTATATTAGACCACGAACACAATGTTTTAATTGAAAATTCACTCCTCGAACCACTACCTCTATCAGATTTCACGGACTATTTTACGCCAGCAATAGTTAAAAATGCTATCAAACGCAGCCCAATCAAAAAAGCTTCAGGTTATGATGGCATCACACAACCTTTACTTAAAGCTTTTCCTAAGAAAACTTTGGTTTACTTGACATAGATATATAATGCCATGTTGAGATTAGCCTATGTACCATCAAGGTGGAAACATGCTAAGATAATTATGCTACCCAAACCAGGAAAAAGTACAAATAACCCCATAAATTATCGACCAATCAGTTTACTGCCCCTATTTTCTAAAATATTCGAAAGATTGCTATTGCCTAAGTTTCTACAAAAATTTAATCATCTGCTCCCTAATACCCAATTTGGCTTTCGAAGCAAACAGTCCAAAACCGGTGTCTAAGAATAATCAGTGGGGCGCCCTGGTATGTTTGAAATTCAACGCTCCACAATGACTTCAACATTCCACTTGTAACGGAAGTTCTTAAATGCACTGCCAGTAAACAAGCTTCAACCATGCAGCACCATCCAAACGAGTTGATGCAACATCTCGTTGAAAACCCTCCTCCTAGTCGACCAAGGCGCAGACTTAAATGAAAACGACCCTTCGATCACTTAGAAGCTGCTTGAGTTATGAACTTTTCGCACACAAAATTGGTAATGACCTCCAGGAAATAGCATCGCCCCACAATAAGGTATTAGCATGAATTATTTCGAAATTTTAGGACCAGCCGTTACATGGTTGGAGGGGGGGGGGATTTTTTTTTTAACTTATTTAACCAATAAGGAATGCAACATTTAAAAAAGCATGTATATACAGGGTGGTCCAAAAGTCTCCCTCCCCCCTCTTAACTTTTGAACGGTTTGAGATAAATTAATGAAACTTGGGGGATCTCTACCATGCAAAGGGAAGTGTGTATTCATCCACTCGCGTACTAGGGGCAACCACCATTTTGCCCCCAGGCGCTGAAATTTACCATTTTTATACCTTTGCCCCCCTGTGGGGGGGCAAAATATTGGAGGTAGCAAAAAAAGTTTGAAGTAAAATATTTTTATTTTTTGCCGTAGAATCTAAATATATACACAAAAATATACACTCTAGGTTAAAATTTTAAAGTTAGGTGGCCTGGGGGCAAAGTGGGTGGTTGCCCCTACTACGCGATTGCATGAAATCAAACTTCCCTTTAAGTGTTAAGTTTCATTAATTTATCTCTAACCGTTTAGATTTTACAACGTATTATCGGAAGGGTTATTTTCTATCTTTGCCACCCCGTAGGGGGCAAAATATTGGAGATAGAGAAAATAGTTTCAAGTAAAAGTTTATTATTTTTTATCGTAGAATTCAAATATACTATCAAAAATATACATTCCAATTTGAAATTTTGAAGTTGGGTGGCCTGGGGGCAAAGTGGGTGGTTGCCCCTAGTGGGCGATTGCATGAAAACAAACTTCCCTTTGCACAGTAGAGATCCCCCAAGTTTCATTAATTTATCTCAAACCGTTCAAAAGTTAAGAGGGGGGGGGGGGGGGGGGAGACTTTTGGACCACCTTGTATATATTTGTAACCTACTATTCAACAGCTTTCATTTGATACCCCACTCGAAAATTTAAAAAAAAAAAAAAAAAAAAATTTGTTTACCACATTTTTGCGACTTGCGCATATTTAATTTTTAACTTCTGTATAATATTTTTACTGTGGTTTGGGTCAAAAAGTTGCACCAGTGTTTCAATTTCAGCACATTAGCTTAAACGGTTCGGGCCCTATAAACTAAAGAGCGACGGACGGACGAACACATCACCCTTGGCATAAGGGTTTTTAAAAATATCTGCTAAACCCTAAAAGTGTATGAAATTCCATAAATTATTTTAAAAGTTACAAGATAGAAAAAATTATTAATTAATGCGATACTTTTTTTATACGTCAAAGTTTGTTTACATCTGTCAAAATACCGTCAAAAATCAAAATTATATATACTTTTTTTTTTAAATTATAATAAAAAAATCATATAGTTCAAAACGGTCACCTGACTGCCAAAACTGACCTTGCCCAATGTTGCTTCCTCCCCTTGCGAAGCAGCAGGAGAGGCCTCTAAAAAACTTAAGTGGCCTCCCCTCCTAAGTGAGGAAAAGTTCCAAGGTACCCCGTACCCGATGTTTTTGTTGCAGTTTCTGACAAACTTTATGTGTGTCCAAAAAAAAACGAGGGGACAAAAGTATTTAGTCACCTTGGAGGGGGTCCTCAAAACAAATCTAGCACACGGACCTCAGTATGTCTAGTTCCGTCTCTGACCGTCATTACAAAGGAGTTTAATATTTAAAAGCTTAAAAATATGTTGTTTTTTTCGATTATGGAAAATTTTAGCAAATTTCTAAGTTCTGTAAAACCCGTAGAAATTTGAGTAGAAATATTTTGACTAGTCCATCTGAAAGGAAGTTTTATGATCTTTAATTTTGAATAAACCATTTCTTTGACAGGAGCAGCCGTTTTTAAGTTATAAGCGGAAAACCGAAAATAGTGCAAAAAAAATCGTGGTTTTTAGCCCACCAAAAAATGTCCGCCCTGTTATTGAGGTCGCAAACTTGAATTTGACATCTCCTAATCATGCCTGAGGACACATTAAAATAAAATCATTTCCTGCACCCAATGGCGACTATGGGCCCGAATTGCGGGCGGGCCCCCAGTTTCAGGGGAAACTGGGATCCGGATTAGGGGCCCCTAATCCGGAAAAAAACCTTAAATTACTATCCTCGATATAGGGGACCCCTGATATAGAGGGCCCTTTTAGAGGATAACAGGGGGCCTTATATTTATTTATTTTTTCTCATCTCAATTTTCTTTGTCGAGGGCCCCCAAAGAGCTCTTACGGGGGTCCCCCAATATAGCTACGCGACTGTCTGCACCGAACGCAAGGTGGACCCTCTTTTTAAACCTCTTGTGACTGGACTATAAAAGAATAATCGATTAAAATGCAACGATCATTTTTATAATCGATTATTCGTTCGAACTTCCATAATCGATTCGTAATCGTAATCGCCCAGACACTATACGTCGCGTCAGAGAGGTTACGTAAAAGTGACAAAGGTTGCTGTGACGTCATGCGCCCTCCACGATTTTTCGTCAGGTTATCTTTTCTGGCTCATAACATTCATTGTTTACTAGAGTTCTGTAAGCATTTTATAGTTTTTTCCTCTTTTTATTGTATTAAAAGCTTTTTTAACCGTTTTTAACCTTATCATATATTAGTAACATCATTAATAAGCCAACAAATGTATACATTATAGATGATAAAACAAATAATTCTCACAAATAACTCAAATAAGATGTAAAATAACTTACTTACAGGTGTGCTCTTTTTACTCTATTAAAAGCTTTTTTAACTGTTTTTAACCTTATCATATATCAGTAACATCATTAATAAGCCAATAAATGTATACATTTTAGATGATAAAACAAATAATTCTCACAAATAACTCAAAGAAGAAGTAAAATAACTTACTCACAGATGTGCTCTTTTTACTCTATTAAAAGCTTTTTTAACTGTTTTTAACCTTATCATGTATCAGTAACATCATTAATAAGCCAATAAATGTATACATTATAGATGATAAAACAAATAATTGATTAAAAAATAATAATAAAATAAAATAGCACTGATAAACCCCCACCTATATCCAATGTTATGAGCCAGCTAACCTAACTTCACACACTTTTTTACGTAAGTGACGTCACACTTCCCCGGCGTATTGCGGGAGACTGAATGCTCTAATACGTCGAGTCAGAGAGGTTACGTAAAAGTGACAAAGGTTGCTGTGACGTCATGCGCCCTCCACGATTTTTCGTCAGGTTATCTTTTCTGGCTCATAACAAACCATTGTTTACTAGAGTTCTGTGAGCATTTTATAGTTTTTTCCTCTTTTCATTCTATTAAAAGCTTTTTTAACCGTTTTTAACCTTATCATATATTAGTAACATCATTAATAAGCCAACAAATGTATACATTATAGGTGACAAAACAAATAATTCTCACAAATAACTCAAATAAGATGTAAAATAACTTACTTACAGATGTGCTCTTTTTACTCTATAAAAAGCTTTTTTAACTGTTTTTAACCTTATCATATATCAGTAACATCATTAATAAGCCAATAAATGTATACATTTTAGATGATAAAACAAATAATTCTCACAAATAACTCAAAGAAGATGTAAAATAACTTACTCACAGATGTGCTCTTTTTACTCTATTAAAAGCTTTTTTAACTGTTTTTAACCTTATCATGTATCAGTAAAATCATTAATAAGCCAATAAATGTATACATTATAGATGATAAAACAAATAATTGATTAAAAATTAATAATAAAATAAAATAGCACTGATAAAACTCAGTCGTATATCCAATGTTATGAGCCAGCTGACCTAACAACACACACTTTTTTACGTAAGTGACGTCACACTTCCCCGGCGTATATAAATAAGAGGATTCAGTGCCCACGGTCTAGTCTAAAGAGTGATATCAGTTATCAGTCTAGTATCTAACTTCTAATGAAATGCTCTTTCTATCAGTGTTGTGCTGTATTTTTTATTTTGGTTTACTCCCTGAGGCACCCTACGTCCGTGAGTACATTAAAATTATTCAAGATTGATTGATTTCTGTATATTTATTACGTTGGCAACCCTTTACAGGATTGATTTCTGTTTATTTATTAGGTACGTTATTTATTAACTTTACAGTTCTTTGCTTCTCAACATTCAACAACAAAAAAGGGCAATATTCCCATCTTATAATAAATAGGGTTTATTGTTTAGTTACCGAAAAATGATAACTACAACTTTTTCACACTGTACAAAAATTCAATACATTAAAATGTAAGTTAACCTCGACTAAATTAATGGCCAACAAAGGTTCTTACAAATAATTTTATTATAATTCATCGTCTGTTTAGTTTTAAAATTGTATTACTGTCATTACATTTAAGGCTGCACGGGAACGGGGGTCAACACACGCGCCATAATCTCACGCCTCTAATATTAAACCTAGAGACTTGTACCTACACATTACTTGTAACCTAGAAATTTGTATACGTATAGTTTGAGAAAATCCGGAGGGTTATTAGTTTTTATTTTTTTCTTATCGCTTTTAGCATTATTGATAAAAAATAAAATATGAGAGAAAAAAAAATTTAAAATATAAATTTCAAAATTTTAAAAACAGGCGGAAATATATATTTTTACAAAGAGCAATTGTGTGAATTTTGGTAAAAAAATATTAAGCTGGTGAGGCGTAATCTTATGTGAACCTTTCTTAGATTTATTATCTGGAATGTGCTGACCCTAGCGGATTTTTTAAAAAATATAATTTATTAAATTCTGATTCGTTGATTTTTTAATTTAAGCCACATCCACCGATGTTTCCAGCCACCCCGATGTTTTTCACCCTTTTATTATGACTTATGACAAATGAAATAAAAACAATTTCCAATATTCTTTACACGAAAAAAATTCATAATAATAGAATTATTATTTAAATATATGTTTAAAGAGATTTAAAGAAGATGGTAAGCAATCTTGTAAAAACTAAACTTTAATAATATAAAAAAAAACCGCGAGGAGTGGAAGGATTGAATACTAGTTAATAAAAAAAAGTTTGAGAAGATAATTTTTATTTTTTTTGGATCAATTAAGCCACCTTTTTTTCACAAATAACACAATTGTATCTTCTTATGTGACTAGTCAGCCAGCTTGAAAATGATCCAAGGAAAGATATATCGCAATATAGTTGGACAATTAATTCCTTCTAGACTCCACTACCCACCAACACTACTCAAGAATTGAAAACTACAACTTAAAATACACTGTCAATTAGTGTGGCACATAGCTTCCTCGCATCCTATTATGTACTTTATTGTTATATTGTTTATTGTGTAAAAACAATTAACATTTTTTAGCGATCTTTAACACTTTATAGGGGTGTCGCTGTAGGTTTTACTAAAAAATTGTATTTGTAAAAAATGTTCGTCTCATTGAATAGATAAGCTTTGATTTTTTTCCCGACCGAAAATTCCAATTTTAAATTTGAAGTTCACGTTTACGCGACCGTTGCGCGTGAACGCTTGAACAGATAACGTTGTCCAACGAACTCGACCTGAGCATTGTTAAAATAAACATGTCTACCAAATTTCATTAAAATCGGGCAACATTTACTCAAGTTATCGTCGCACGTTTCACGATTCGCGGACACACAGACCGACAGACAGACAGACACGGAACCAAAAATGTTCCCTGATGTCTGAAACGGATTTCAGACATAACATATATTTTTACTACCCTCCCCTAAAGATGGCAGAAGCACTTTAAATTTTTTTGGAGGCCTATTGTAACTTTACGGTAAGTCGTATCGACAAACTGATTACGCCAGCGGTAACTGATTTAAAAAGATCTACAACTTTGGTCCTAGGACTTTTTGTCGTAACTCCATCGGTTCTACCTTAAATAGAGCTTTTTTTCCTTTTTTTTTTTTTTTCTTTTGAAGAAATTTGACCTTGAGCCCTTATGGAGTCCGCAATTGTTGACCGATGTAGTTTCTGATTGGGGTGCTCAAACCTCACACTAATTCTCTTTAAATCGAGTATTTATTATTTCATTAATTGTTCCCATAACTAGAGTTATTAAATATTTACTGGTGCAACTGCAGTTTTGAGAGAAGAGGCTGGTAATTAAATTAATGCACTATCATGGTTGATGATTGTTCAATGACTTCCCAGTCTACTTGGTTTTGTCTACGTTTATTTTCTTATTTATTATACCTTTTTTTTTTTTTTTTTTTTTTTAGCATTATTAGTTATTACTATATTACTTAGTTTCTATTGGCTATTTTTTATTTAATATATAGATAGACTCCAAACTACTATTTGGACAGTGTTATATTCTTAGTAATGGAACTAATGATATGCAATATAGTCCTGGGTTTATTCCTAGAAGGCATTTTTTCCGTAATTCTTTTTATTTCTTCCTCTGTTACGATCCTTCATATAGTTGCTTAACCTTCAAGAAACCCCCAGGAAATCCCCTTCACTTACTTTACCTAATTATCTACCTGGTTTTCCACACCTCTTTCATTCATCACAAAGACATCTAGTGCAATCCTTTTAGTTGTCATCATTTCATAATTGTTGTAGTTACCTATGTCCTATGTCTAAATTGCTTTGATAAAAAAACTATACTTTGTACAATGTTACTATGAACGAATTTACTTTTGCGCGATCATAATTTTTTCAAATTTTTGGTGACTTTTTTTACTTTTTTACTTTGTTTTAATTAAAATAGAATTCCTTTGTTTTTTAGGGTTTCGAGGTCGTCCTAGAAACCCTTATGCTTTTGGTAGTTTGTCCGTCCGTCGCATCTTGGAGTATATCTCCCGACCTACTGAAGCTATAGAATTGAAATTTGGTATACAAATTAAACTTTTTTGCCCAAAACCAAAAAACATTTGCGGACTTACACACTCCAAATTTCTGCGATCTGCGATCAATTGCGAATAGATCGCAATATTTTATATTTTTTGTAATTTTCAATTTGGGTATCATTTCAAAGGTATTGAAATGTAGATTACAAATATATATCGCGTTTCCAAAATCGCGGCCATTTTTCCCCCCAAAAAATTAAGACAAACCCAAAATGTACCCCCCCTGCACTTCCCCATTAGGATAGGTCCTAAAAAAGGGCAGAAACACATAAATATATATCTCTGTGGTCCAATGAAATTTCCGGGAGTTGGTCCAAAAAAAGTGAAATTTTAGGGGGCTGTAACTCGGGAGCCCCAAAATTTTTGTCATTTGATAATTCGAAGTTATATATCATTATAAAGGTATTGAAATTTAGTTCACAAAAATATATCGTGTTTCCAAAATGGCGGCCATTTTACCCCTCAAAAAATTAAAACAAAACTAAAAAAAAATGTCCTCCCCCCCGCCACCCCATTAGGACAAGTCCTAAAAATATGGTTAAAATACAAAAATATGCATCTCTGTGGTCCTATGATGTTTCCGGGAGTTGATATGAAGAAGTCAAATTTTAAAAATGTTAGGGGGCCGTAACTCTGAGCCCCAAATTTTTTGTCATTTGAAAATTCAAAGTTAGGTATAATTTTAAAGGTATTGAAATTTAGTTCACAAAAATATATCGTTTTTCAAAGTGGCGGACATTTTACCCCTAAAATAACTAAATTAGTGCGCATACTACCGAAGATAGTAATGGATAATATATGCACTCCTTGTTTCTTAAAAGTGAATTTTTATACATATTTTTGATGAATGTTTCGATGATGGATAATTTAGGTGTAAGATAAGCGACATATTACATATTTTTGTTAAAAAAATAAAAATAAATAATAATAATGTACTTATGAATTCTTATGACCGAAGAAACCCTTTTAGTAACTTGCTGGCAAGTACTTGGCGGGATTTTTTTACTTTCTCATGTAAAGAGAAAGTATTGTGATGGTGCGAAAATTCTATTTTGAGATTTTTATGGATTTACACGTTTTGAGGTCCCCTGAGTCCAAAAAAGTGGTTTTTAAAAAGTGTCTGTCTGTCTATCTGTAGTCTGTCTGTCTGTGCAGACGCCTGGAGCCTAAACTACTGGGCCCATTTTGAAGAAATTTGGCATACATGTTCAGAAAAATCATACCCCAAGAATCGAGAAACGATATTTAGCTCCAAATTTGCTACCCCCAAAAACTCTGAAAAAACGTGAAAACAATTATTTCTCGAAAACGGTTCCGACTGTCCGACGGTTATAATGTAGCCCATTTAAATGCATATCTAACGATATAAGCCATTTTCCCGGGAAAAATCTAGTTCCTGAGAAAAAAGCTAAAAAGGCGGATGGAGAGAGCCCGGGTTCAATTCCCCCCTCCCCCCAGAAGATGTTATTTTTTATGATAAATTTTGATGAAATGTTTAATAATAATTAAATGTATACGAAAACTAATAAATGGAAAACACTGGGCCAAATAATTATGATCTCGTATATGAGAAAGTTTGTCTGAGTTGTCTCGAACCGATTTTTTTCTTTACTATTCATGGATCATTTTAATTTATAGATCACTGAAGAAGGTCAGTCTTCCTGAGCGAAAGCTCTGATCTAATAAAAATATATATCACTCAAAAAAAGGACTTTTATTCCAAAGAAACTCTCCAGCCTACTCTAATATTATACAAGTCCAAACAATTAATCTTTTCTACTTCATTATACGTATCTTCTTTATTTATAATTTAATTTTTTTTATTGTTTTTTGAAGAAAGATTAATTTATTTTTAGGTTTGGAATTCCGTCCGATGCCGCCGGACACGCATGTAGAGAGTACTCTTATATGGTACAACAGAGAAAATCACAATTCCTTGACCGAAAGTCTTGATGAATTCCTGAAACGTAAGTATTTTAAATATCCCCTAATTAAATGTGCTGTTAAAAATTAAGTTTATGTGTTAGGTTTGGAAGCGAAGTATTTATATAACATAGTGTAGTATAAGTTATAATTATTATAGATGACAATGTTGCTTTATAAACGCAAAATACATAACTGAAGCGAGCCCTTCTTACTTTCGACAAAATAATGCATCCTGTCTGTGTCGCAAATAAGTGAGCAAAACTTAGCAAAAGTTGACTGATTTTAGTGAAATTTTGTACACATGATCATTTTACCAATTCCTAGGACGAGTTCGTTGGACAACGTTATCCGCCCAAGCGTTCGAGTAAAACGCACGCGCAAACATTTTTTTTTTTTTTCTAATTTATTTGAATATTGCGACTACATAAACTATACATGTTATAAGCGATAAATATGACATTAGTTCGACATTGACTCGTTACACATCACTTGATGTGAGAAACTGTCCGTCGCAGTACTCACAGTATTAGACATGAATATTACAATTTATTAATTGATGTTTAATAGGTCACGAGGCCACTGTCTTTTTATGCGTCGAGGAGGGTTACCAGGTGTTGGAGATCAACAGTTGTTATTTGTATTTTTTACCTTATTATTTATAATGTATTCTTTCTTTTAAAATGGCACTATTTAGCACAAGATTTCTTCAAACCAACACATCACTTTCTACACTTAAATTTCGTTTAACTTGATTTATTATAAATAACGTAATAGAGATGTATAGTAGTTAGGTTTGTCCCTTCTTTTAATCTTCGTTTTTATGTGGGTCGATCAAGGGTAGTAATAAACAATAAGGTGAATATTTCTTAAATTTGGCTATATTTCGCCCCACTCCGGGGCATATTCATGCCTAAAAACATCGAAAAATCTTACCATTAATTGACAGAAAATAAAGGCAAGGTCTCAAATTCTTACCTTAAGAAGATTACGTTAACAACTCTTTAACAAGAAGTAAGAAAAAAGATATATATAGACCACATAGTGGTTTCGTCATACATCACAGTCAACACTTACTAAATGTTATAAAATTAAAAATAACAAAAGACGAGAACAAATAAAAATTAACAAATTAACATGTTTAAAAATTTGACTAGAGATAACCAGAAGTAAACCTTCCGTCTTATCAACTTACGGAAAAAAACCAAAAAATAAAGAGATTTAAAATAATTTTAATTTTTAATTTATAAAAAAAGGGGGGTTCTTTGGTTTAAAATTTATTTCTAAAAATATGATATAACTAGCTGGATACCCGTGCTTCGCTACGGAGTGTTTTTAAATTTGATAAGTTTATTAACTACCAGGAAAGCATACAAATTATTTTACTATGCGAGAATATCTAGATTCTATCCCTCCTAGTTATATCCCCCACCTCTTTGATAAGATCATTTGCAAATATCCTAAATTTACCCCCTCCTAAATGAAAATATGACAAAACTGTACACATAACAACAATTACTGTACTCTTAAAGAGCATTTCAACGATATGCATCATGAAGATAAAGGGTATTCATTACTTGCACCCCGTACCCTTTTGAACCAAAAGTTATAGTTCGAAAATTCATGTAAACAGTTACCTTCCCCTTGCTTTGAAGGTCAAGTGCGCAAATTTCCATCGAGATTGGAATAAAACTGTACATTTGTATAAAAGAACATGCATATGTACACACATATGTTGACTTTTATATACATATATAGGTATAGATATAAATTTCAATTTTACCTCTCCCCCTTCTAAATGAAAATAAGACAAAACTGTACTTTAGAACAATTACTTTTCTCTTAATCAGCTTTTCAACGATTTGTATCGTGAAGGGTATCCATTACTTTGTCATTTGTACCCCGTACACATAACTACAATTAATGTACTCTTAAAGAGCATTTCAACGATATGCATCATGAAGATGAAGGGTATTCATCACTTGTACCCCGTACCCCTGTGTACCAAAATTTTAATTTCGTAATCTCATGTAGGCAGTGACCTTCACCTTGTTTTGAAGAAAAAGTGTGTAAATATTCATCAAATTAGGATAAAAGACATACCCTCATACGGATACACTTCTTCTTTTTATATAACATATAGCTATATTTTTTAATTATACCCCCCTCCTAAGTGAAAATATGATAAAACTGTACATAACCACAATTACTGTCCTCTTAAAGAGCTTTTCAACGATATGCATCATGAAGGATGTTCATTACTTTAACATTTGTATCCCGAACCCCTGTGTACCAAAATTAAAATTTTGAATATTCATGTAGACAGTGATTTTCCCCTTGCTTTGAAGGTCAAGTGTGCAAATTTTCATCGAGATCGGACTAAAACTGTAGATTTGTATAAAGAACATGCACACATGTTGACTTTTATATATGTATGGCCGCCATCTTGAATCAATATGCCCGATTGGTAAACTATTTATCAAAAGTTACTAATTTCATAAAAGGAAGCCAACTTCTGAATTTCAAGGTTCTAGCACAATTGGTTCCCGAGATATCGTCTTGTCGAATTTTGTATATAAATGGCCGCAGAATTCAAAAATATCAAGACAGAAATCTGTTTCAGACATCATTATCATTTTTGTCCAGTGTCTGTCTGTCTGTCCGCCGGTCTGTCCTCAATTTTTGCGCACCAGCACATCTTGAAAACTACTCGTTCGATTTCAATGAAATTTGGATAGTTGGATAGTAGGTCATAATTAGCACAATGTTGGTCCCATTTAAGTTTCATATTTTTGCGCTTATTAGTTGCTCTTGCACAAGCACACAAACATACATTTATTTACACTTATATCTTCAAAAGTACTCATCTGATTTTCATGAAATTTGGATGGCATGTCGATTGTAGCATACAGATGGGCCCATATTATATTAAATCGTCTGCGATCTTTAAAATTTCCTACATTGATACTTATATTCCTGTAAAATATCAAAACAATTTTGACAGATAATGGTTTGTAAAAGCATAAAATCATTTAAGGATGTTGTAGATTGCAAGGAAGCTATGTGCCACACTATTTGGCAGACTATTTTTTAAACAATTTCGTATAAATATGTGTGGTTTTCTTTACGGGGAGGGTTTTTAATAGCAATCAACACTTTCTTAGACTTTGGGTTTACTGCTTATAGTCAAAAGAGTAGGGAGTATATTCTGAAATTTTAATGAAATGAAGAGTCAGAATCTTACCTTTAAGGTTTTTTTTTTTTTTTTTTAATAATATTTTGATTATATATGTTAACAAACAGATTTGGATACTTACCAATATTTAACTTTGGTTTTAAGTGCTATTGCACATGATACATTTAATAATTCTTTTAATTTTAAAACATTAAATAGGTAATCATAAAAAGGTAATGGTAGAAAGATAATAAGATCATGATACAAATGTTTACAAATTTATTCAAGGCACTAGTGATAGGGAATCTTGAGTAAATGTAACCAATATTAATAAAATTAAATAACAAAAATTAGATTGGTCGCAGGGCGCCAATATGATATGGAAAGTTACACGCAGTTTCTTTTTTAATAGCTACTGTTTGTTAGTTTGTTTTACCTTTTCCTCACCTCCCCCATTTGGAGCGGAGGCCGGCGCGGCGGCGCCCCTCTGAGCCCGGTGCCCCGGGCAAGTGCCCGGGTTGCCCCCTGCATTCTTACTACCCTGGAGCTACCCTGCACTTTTACTATTCCACTAACCACACATCTTCTTTTTAACTATTATAAAATGTATCACGACACTTCACTAAAACTTCTGCTTGTATCAATTTATAGTTATTTATGTAACTAGGCAGCAAAATGGAATTTTACTGACGAGTGATTAGATTAGCCTCCGAGCCGAAGGCGAGGACAGGCTATGATAATTAACTGCCGAGGCGAAGCCGAGGCAGGCAATGAATAAACGGGGCAGAAATGTTTCCTTTGCTGCCTTGTTGCATACAATATTTTATCTACTTGCGGAAGAAAAATGAAGGAGCTAAAATGTTATCTTTATTAATATAACATAATTAATAACTATGTGTCATATTAATAATGATAATAACATATGTATTAACTAAAATTAATGTTCAAATAAGAAACTTGGGAATAATAACAATAAGTGAAAAGCAAACTCAATCTATAACAACAAAATACAAAACACACGTTTATAACACACATAACTTCTGAATGAATAATGCACGCAATATAAAATATTTATTTATATTTTTACTAAAAAATTAATAAAAGTGTTAAAGATATCTTCTATTGCTTAAAAGAAAAGAAGTAACTAGGATACATCAAGAAAAGTAGCTAGTCTAATCTAGAAAGACTTCAATAATAAAAATAATATGGATGTTCAATGTTTACATGACGCTACAGTTTAGTCAGTGACTCTACTATTTTTTTTAATTAAAGATCTACTAATCATTGAACTTATTTAACAGAATTAACAAATATAAACAAATTATTTTATTATTAAAACGTTTATTTATTATTAAATATTACTTATTTAACTATAATATATAATGTTATAAGATAGAGATAATAGTATAAATTGTTCTTGCCAAAATAAGAGGTTATGACACGCAGTGGTAAACACTGTTACTTTCTCTGCCTAGGCAGGGAAATATTTCCCTGCCTAGGCAGAGAAAGTATTTTCCAGACTGTTTTAACTACTTTCCTGCCTGTTTTTAATATTTTAATGACAAATCAGGGAAATAGCACTGTCCAGCCTAAAAACAGTTAAGTTATGTTTAATTTTGCTGCCGCGAGTAGATACAAATTTTTACATGCCTGTTTCAATTGTACTTTAGACGATGTAAATTCTTAGCGGTGTCGGTTTTACTAAAAAAAATGTATGGGAAAATAATGTTGGTCTCATCGAATAGGTAATGATAGAATCTTTTCCCGTCCTGAAATTCCAATTTTACATTTGAAGCTCACGTTTAAGTGGTCGTCACACGAGCACTTAGACAGATAATGCTGTTCAACGAACTTAAAGCCTGACAATTATTAAAAGAAACATGAATATCAAATTTCAACTAAATCGGTCAACCTTTACAAGTTATCATCGGACATGTAAACGTTACTGACAGATAGGATGCATATTTTGTGGAATTTAAGAAGCTTGCTTGCGTTCGCTTCAATTATATGCTACTTCCGCATGTTGCAATATATTTAGATTATAATTTATAATTAACATATTGTATTTTACATTTTAAAACTTCTATATATACCTATATATATTTTTTTTTTTTATATATTTTTTTTCTTTTTTTTAGCGTACACCGATCCAAGAACTGACATTGATTACGTGAAGTGTGACCATGATGTTGTTGAGACGAACAAGGTTTGCAAGATAGAAGTTGATAAGTGGTTACCCTGCATAGGGAAATATAATTATAGTTACCATGATGGGTGCCCCTGTATCTTCCTTAAACTTAACAAGGTAACTTATCATTATCACTTAACAAGGTAACTTATCACTTATCACTTAACAAGGTAACTTATCACTTATCACTTAACAAGGTAACTTATTACTTATCACTTAACAAGGTAACTTATCACTTATCACTTAACAAGGTAACTTATCACTTATCACTTAACAAGGTAACTTATCACTTATCACTTAACAAGGTAACTTATCACTTATCACTTAACAAGGTAACTTATCAGTAACTTTAAACCAAAACAACAACAAAAACGTCTGCCAAATTCAAGGTGGATCATCTTTGCAACAAAATTTTAAATCGGATGAAAATTGTGGAAGTTATGCCTGTGGCAAGGATTCGCAGACAGGCAGACACTAAACTGAATTTGTTCAACGTATAATGTGAGTGAAAATTTTGATTTTGGAGGGGGAAAAAATGTTCATCTTCCAAAAGTGAACACAATGTTTCCGCTACCATTGGTAAACTCGAACGCAATTATCATATTAATTCGTTAACATTTTACGACAAAATTTGGCATTTAACTTAGCATTTGTTAGAAATGGTTAATTCAATACCAACAAAGCTTTTAGACACCGAATTTCTTTATCATTTAAATTTAATTATCATTCTCTTCCAATCTGAATACTAAGAAATTTAAAGAATGAATACTACTTTTACAACTAAAATACCCAGTAATTGAAACCATGTGGGAAAATTTAGCATATTTCCCTTTTAGTCAAGGCTAAAAGACAAAAATATCAAGAATTTCTATTAAAAAAATGCATAAACATGTTTCTAACTAATATATATATATATATATATATTTACCATTAGATTTATGGCTGGGTTCCTGACTACTACAACACATCTGAAGATCTACCGCCCAACATGCCAGAAGACCTTAAGGCCCATATCAAAGATTTGGAGCGAACGCAGAAAAAACAGGTACACTTTTCATTTCAATTTTTCATATATGCCTGAAGCTCTATTTATTTTATTTAACAAATATATTGCAGATGTAACGTCTCTTTGTTTAAGTTGAAATAAAATAATTACAAGATAAAAAGAACTTTTTATATACTACGTTTTTAAATTTTCTGTTGAATCTTATGTAATGTTGATAATATAATTGTTATTGTTACATAATATATAATGTTAGTGAAAAAAAAATAGTTCCGAATTTATTTACTTCACATAAATGACAACCATCTAGAGAGCTGATCTTAAACCTATAAAAGGACAAATCTTTGTACAACGGATCTCCCCAACACCAAATCTAAAGCGTGCCATCGATATATTTGAAATAATATAAATAATATAATCGATATATTTCCTGTTTTGCGGTCATTCAATGTTTATCCATCACAAATTTGAGACCCGTCAAAATGAAGATTGCGTAAATATGGGATATGGCAAAACAAATAAAATAACTTACGGATTTTTTTTCGAGCTAACTTTCCGTATAGCAAAATTTGCTGAAAACCAATTATATTCTGCTGAAAGATGGCTAAAAGTATTAAAATAATGCATTGTCATCGTGTTCTGAGCTATTCTAAAAATGTCAAATGTCTAGCTATTCGGAAAGTTAGTTAGAAATCGATTGCCAGATTTGTACCGGACAAACAAACAAACAAGAAAGCAAGCTAATAAAAACGCAGTAAAAAAAAGAAATCGGGTACAGGGTACCTCGGAACTTTTCCTCACTTCAGAGGCCACTAAAGTGGCCTCTCCTGCTGCTTCGCAGCAGGTGGAAGCAGCATTGGACGTGGCCAGTACTGATTTATTATCATTCTTCAAAATAACCTTATTTTTAATACCTATATTTTATTTAATTATTTGAAGTTTGGCGGTATTTTGACAGATGTTAACGAACTTTGACGTCATCAAAATTATCGCACTAATAAATAATTATATTCGCTTATAACTTTTAAACTAATTAATGGAATTTCATCGGGGTTTTTTATATTTGTTCCTTAATTTTTTCCGGTTCCAACGATATGCTATACGTCAAAAACCTATTTATGCTTTCGGTATTATTTACCGTCAAAGTTTAAAAAGAGGAAACTTCGAAATGGGGGCCAATATCAAAATGAAATTTGGTGGGCTAGTTTGTCATACAGAGAGGTATATTCGTGCAAAATTCCAACTCGATGAGGACCATGGTCGATTTATTACGATTTTTTTAAATTTTTGCTGACTCAACAAAATGGGTTCAAGATGGCGGAAAAATTTGATTTTCCGGGCGGCACTACTACAGGTAAGAACTGATTTTTCTTGCAAGTTTCAACTCTCTAGGTTAAATACCTTGGGCGCTGCGATGCTAACACATATACATACACACATACATACACACATACATACACACATACATACACACACACATACATACACACATACATACATACATACAGATGTCATGCTGAAAACCACTCAGGAAGTCTTAAAAAAGTCCAGTCATGCACCATGACTTAATGAGCGAATTTTCAAAGAAATCTGCGTATTATTCGCCTATGATAATATAGGAAAATTTTGGTTTAGAATTTGCATGGGTGAAAAAAAAATTGGTACCCAGGGGTACGAGGTACAAAAGCCAAAATAGTATTTACCCTTCAAGATGCATGTCGTTGGAAAGCTCTTTAAGAGTACAGTAATTGTTGTTATGTACACTTTTATCACATTTTCATATAAAAGGGGGGTAAAATGGAAAAAACACGTTATTATGCTATTTTTGATCCTAAATTGTAAAACTTTTACCCCTAAATGAACTCCAAAAATTCTGGCCAACGAACTCATCCCTTCTTTTGATATTATTGACATTTTAAATTTGTTTTGAAATTTTTAAGTGCATCCTAAGGGGAAATATCGTCTGAGGACACATATATACATACATATATACATAGATTCGTAAAGGCCTACATAAGAACTCATTTCAACTTTTCATAGCTAGTTAAGAACTCATTTGTGAGTCCATAATATTATGGACTCATGCAAGTTTTCATAGCTATTTAAGAACTCATGAGTTCTTAAATAGCTATAAAATTGAATATATATGAGTCTACAATCGTGAGTCCTTAATATTAAGAACTCACGCTCGTTCTTGAACCTGTGAGCTCCTACGGTTACTAGTTTCCTAATCAGCCTAAGGTCTTCCCCACTCTAGCCCTATTATAGCCCAGCGCTCTTACACTTACATACCTCAATTAAACTAGTTTTGATCTGCGTGTAGAGCACGTCTCAAAGCCTTCCTTGTCTCTGTCACACTCTGTTTTTTCTCCCTCGTTCTTTACTCTCCCTTACTCCCTTGGCTTCCTCATTATAATTATAATTGTTACCCGGAATAGTTTTTTTAACTCTCTGCTTGATTCTTGGTGTCGATTGATTTAAACTTCATATTGTTGTATGGTATTTTTTATTGTGCTGGGTTGTTTTTCTTACTTTTCGTTTCATTTATAGTTTTGAATCCTATTTTAATTTTTGTTTTATTTAGTTTAACTTACTAATCTATAAATATGTATGATATTATTAACATATATATATACACTCGTATAATATATATATGTAAATAAAAAGGTAATAATAAAGGTAATTAAAAAGATAAGTTTATTTTTGACACTGACGCAAAATGACTATTCTCTGTAAACGTTGTAAGAAACTTTTTTCAGAAAAGGCATATTTGCAAAAATATAAAACGTGTTCTTGCGATTAAACAAAATAAATTCACCTGTCATCATTGCAAGAAAAAAATTATTGATAAACGAAGTCTAAACAAATACATCAAGTTGTTTCTACTTCAGGACCATAATATCTCAAAGTACTTTTTAAATTCATAATTATAATACAGAGAACATTTAAAATTAAAAAGAAACAAAAAAATCAGGTTTTAAAAGCCCTTCATACCCAAATTCAATTTGATAAAATATTAGATCCACTCATAATCATTTACTTTTTCGTGTTTATTTATTTATTAATTTTTTTAAGTTATTGTATTACAATAAAGTCCAGGCCTCTTTTAGTTTCTGTAATTGAAGCGAGCGTAAGCGAGCTTCTTACATTCAACGAAATATGCATCTTGTCTGTCTGTCTGTCTGTCAGTAACGTTTACTCGTGTGACGATAACTTGAGTAATAGTAATAGTTGACCGATTTAGTTGAAATTTGGTATACATGATCCGTCAGCGTGATCCGTGATGTCAGCGTGATCCGTCCAAGAGTTCGCGCGCAACGCTCGCGTAAACGAGAGGTTCAAAAATTAAATTGGAATTTCAGGACGGGAAAAGATTCTATCATCATCTATTCGATGAGACGAACATTTTTTTCAAATAACATTTTTTAGTAAAACCAACAGCGACACCGCTATGAATTAATAAAGATCGCTAAAACTATTAAAGCGGACCTAAACGTTTAAAATAGAGAAAACAACCTTTTTACCGATATCTTACGTTCTAACGTAACGATTTTAATAAAACTTCATAGACACCATCTGATGCACAATTGAAACAGGCATGCAAAATTTCAATTTGATACATGCAGTAGTTTGTTTGTAGCAAAGAGATACAAATTATAAATATTGAAATAGAGATGTGTGGTTAGAGGAATAGTAAGAATGCGGGGTGGTTCCCTTACTACTAGCCGCTGTACTACTACCAGACCCATTATCTATCAACTCATCATGATTCACAATAATCTATTTTTTCAATATTCAATACATATTTATTACTATGCTACTAGGCTCGCTTCAATGATAGAGCCAGGCGATGCCTAGTTTAACACTGTTTAATACTGGAATTTTGGGTCTGTTTTGGCCGTTTGTGTTTATATTATAATTGTGATAAATCGATTAACACTGCTTTGACCTCGCCATAACGTTTTTAAGATATTTTATCACTTTTGACCGTTTTTGGACCAAATGGTCTGTCATCTTTGGTCAGTTTAAAAAAAAAAAAAATGCATATCCTCTGTAAAACATAGCTTAACACGGTTTTGACCTGATTATTTGCTTCCGAGCTTATACCGAAGGTAACGGAAGCATTGTGTTCACTTTTGAGAACGAAAAACTTTTATGCCTCCGATTTCAAAAATTCCCAGACAGAAATCCGTTTCAGACATCAGGGAACATTTTTGGTCTCGTGTCTGTCTGTCTGTCTGTTGGTCTGTGTGTCCACGAATTATGAAACGTGCGACGATAACTTGAGTAAATGTCAACCGATTTTGATGAAATTTGGTAGACATGTTCATTTTACCAATGCCCAGGACGAGTTCGTTGGACAATGTTATCCGCGCAAGCATTCACGAGCAACGCTCGCGTAAACGTGAACTTCAAATTTAAAATTGGAATTTTAGGTCGGGAAAAAAATCTAACTTCATCTATTCAATGAGACAAACATTTTTTTCAAATACAATTTTTCAGTAAAACCAACAGCGACACCGCTATGAAGTGTTAAAGATCGCTAAAACTATTAATAGCTTTTACACAATAAACATTATAACAATAAAGTTCATGATAGGATGCGAGGAAGCTATGTGCCACACTAATTGGCAGTCTATTTTGTATTTTATTACTTTTGATATTTTTTCGAGAGAAAGTATTGTGATGTCGTATAAATTTGATTTTGATGGATTTACACGTTTTGAGGTCCCCTGAGTCCAAAAAATTATAAAATGTTTGTTTGTCTTCCGCCTAAGCTACTGGGCGATGGTTATGAAATTTGACACATGTTCAGAGAAATCATACCCCAAGGCGAAATCAAGAAGTGAATATTTTAGCCCAAATTTGGGCCCCCCCCCCCTCCCCCCAAAATGAAAAAATGTGACAAAAAAGTATTTCTAAAAAACGATTCCGACGATTTTGATTAAGAAATTCTAAAATTTAGGTAGTCCATTTAATTACGAATCTAATGATATAAGCCGTTTTCACGGAAACAATCTATTTCTCGAGATAGAGAGAGGCAGGGTTCGATTCCCCGCCGAGGAGAAGTTATTTTTATGATACATTTTGATAAAATGTTCAATATACTTCAATTTATCCACGAAAACTCTGGGCCAAGTAACTATGAACTTATATATTATGAGAAAATTTGTCTGAGTTTTCTCGGACTGATATTTTACTTTATCATATAAATGGAGATAGGCGATGTTCGATTCCCCGCCAAGGAGAAGTTATTTTTATGATAAATTTTGATGAAAGCTTCAATAATTATTAAAACAACCTACGAACTACGAACACTTATATATTTTTCCCATTTCTTTTCTCAATAATTTTCTTCCCTTTTACCTCACTTTTTCTATCATCATCCATTTTTAAGTTAAACAATTTATGACTAAATAATGCATGTACAAGTTAAAATATAAAAGTTTAAAAGACACAAAGTTGAGAAGAAAAGAAAAATAATACAAAATATATTGCAAAAAATAATAATGTTACTTATCGGGTTTGGTCAGTATGTGGATGGGGGGGGGGGGGGGGGGTATTTGATGACCGGGCGGCGTCATCAAATTTCAAGGTATCGAACTAAAGAAATTTAAAAAATAATTCTGACAGATATATCCTCGTTAGGCTATCATCATTTTTTGGATATCTCCGTCCATTTAGAAGTATATTATAATGTCATAAATTGCTACCCAAAATAATTCCCTTTTTATAAAACACTTAACTAGATTTCAACATAAAAATTAACTTTATATATTTGTATATGTATAAGTATAAGGCAGAGAGAAGATGTAGAGAACCGATACTGACAATGTCTCGCACGAGACTGAATTCGAATATGTTAAAATAAAATAAAGTAGGATAAGATTAGTTCAAACGAACAGAATGAAACATTAATGTATTAAACTAATAGGAAAAGACTAGGAATGAAATGACATAATATTATGTTGAAATGTAGTAGTGAGCGCGGTGTCACTAATAGTGAAACGTCTATAGGCGGGCTGAGAATATTAAGGTGTGAAGAGGTTTTTGATGAGTAATGAGTGATCTTTTAACCCTTTTTGGTTTGGCTTCAGTTGACAAAGAAAAGTTAACAATTTATGTAGAATTTTAAATAAATTCAGATATATTTTAATTTGAAGTAGAGAGATCAGGGGCACCCCTGAACTCTCTCTATGGCACCCCAGGGTGCCGCGGCTCCCACTTTGGGAACCACTAAATTAGTGGATACTTTCCACCATACTTAAAAATGCTTTAAACCAACTGATATGATGTACTTTATACATTGATCCAGTAAAAGAAAGTTACAATTCACATTATATATATAGACACGGTAGCTTTACTGCAGCTAAATCTTATTATTTATCACATCGTTTTGAAAGCGTTTCGGATCCAATTCGTTTTCAAAACGATACGCGTTCTTACAACAAAAAATACAGGTGATCGAAATATTTGTTTTCGAAATCTCGTAACGGTGACGTCACGAGTAAAACCTTCTTTCTTGTTACCCAATATATCCGCGAATTTTTACATTTTATTTACAAGTTATTAAAAGTTTTTACAGGTTCTTTATAGTTTTAACTTTTTTTAAAAAACGTTTTTGCAGTTAAAAAAAAGAAACGGAAGCTCACGAAAACAAAGAACTTAAAAAGTGGAAAAGAGTAAAATAACCTGAAACCTCGATCCCCTCCACGACCTGTTCACGCGAGCGTTTTGAATTCGATCCCCCGTTCCGATCACGTATTTTTGGTGGATCGGATCTAAACCGATACGATCCGTCGATCTCCGTTCGTACAGCGTTTTGAACTGGCGGATCGTTTTCAAAACCGTTTCCAAAACGATGTGTGAACGTAGTATATTATGTCTAAACTAGCTGGATACCCGTGCTTCGCTACGGGGTGTGTTATTTTCAATTTGATGGGTTTATTAACTTATTAAAGAGAGAATATCTAGGATCTATACCTTCCCCTTACTTCTATACTCCCTGCCCTTTGATAAGATAATTTGCAAATAACCCAAATTAGTAACTGATTCCCGACTACTGAAGAAAAATTCTAAAAAGATTCGATTTTTGTGAAAAAAATTGGATTGACGCGAAGTCTCACGTAAAAAAGGTTTTGTTGGTATCGTGAACATAAAATTAGTGTAAGGGGGGGGGGCAAAATTTGTATGTTATTGACAAAATGGCGAAGAAAATTAAACACTATCCACAAGTGTTATATATATTTGTAATCTACTCTTCAATACCTTTCACTTGATACGCCTCACACAATTTTACAGAAATATTTTTTTTTTTTGAGAGACATGAATTATCCGCCATCTTGTATTCCCAGTAAATCAGATCAAATTTCTAATCTTATTTTTTCTATGGCCCACTAGACCACACATTTTGCATATTTTTCTATATTTTTAGTAAGAGTGGAAATACGATTTTAAGGGGGGGGGGGACACGCAAAATGTCGATGTATTTTCACAAAATGGCGCCGAAAATTAAACACTATCCACAAGTGGTATATATATATTTGTAATCTATTCTTCCATACCTTTCATTTGATACCCCACACAAAATTTAAAAAAATATTTTTTTCGCGTGACGAGAATTATTTGCCATTTTGAATTTGAACCGCTGATAATTTTGAGTTCTCTTTATTTTTCCTGCTTGTGAGTCAAAACGATCTTTAATACTGGAAAGTTTCATGTTTTTATCTCTTTTGATTCAAAAGTTATTGGAACCACAGGAACAAAACTATAAGGGTTTCTTTTTTTGGTCTTACCAACGAAACTCTAAAAACACCGGCACCACGACAACTGAATTATTTTATGATGACAACCGAAAAAAAGTAAAACGGGAGTCGCTTTCGAGCAGCCGAGTAGAACCGAGCGATTGTCAGATCTTTGTAAATAAAATAAATATATTTCTCTAAAAGGGTCAAATCATTGTGGTAGTGACATTGCTGTACTCTGAAAGAGCTTTTCAACATGAAGGATCTTCATTACTTTTACATTTGTATACCTGTGTACCCGTAACTCTGTGTACCAAAATTTTAATTTCGTAATCTCAGGTAGGCAGTGACCTTGACCATGTTTTGAAGGAAAAATGTGTAAATATGCGTCAAATTGGGATAAAACTGTAGATTTGTTTAAAAGACATACCATCATACAGTCGATCTTCTTTTTATAATAGATATACAGGGGCGGACTTAGCATCAAGTTTGGGTGGGGGTCACTACCGGGGGGAGGGGGGGGGGGGGTCCTGGCATACCCCCAGGAGCGCGAGAGGGAGTTCTCCTCAGGGTTTTTTTTTAATTTCACCATCTTAAAAACACGTTTTTACGGATTTCTAAGCCTAAAATTACCATTTTTATAATGTTACAACACACAAATGGAACAATTTTAAGAAATTTAAAAAAATCTAAGACATTTAAGAATGGGAAATAGATTACTGCCTGGCAATTTGAAATTTAATATCATAATGAAAATATGAAAATAATTTATTGGTAAAGGTTTACTTACAGTATCTTAGGGACTTACTAAATAAGTTATTAAATATAGGTACTATGTTGGGGTTCTCATTTGGGCGTATCAGTGTCATGTAAGAAAATAATTTATTTATTTATTTTTTGTATCAAATTCTTTATTGGCATAAAAAAATAATTTATAATAAATAAACACATTATCAAATTTATTAAATTATGAGAGGGGGAAAATCAAGAAAAGAACTACATACTCTACATTAGTTTAATTTAGAAGGGGGGTCCGGGGGCCCTCCCCCGGAAAATTTTAAAATATGACCTCTCTAAACAGCGTTTTTATGCATCTCTGAGGTGAACTTTGATTTTAATACTTTGTCATCAAATAAATTTAACTTATGGTGCAATTCGATGGCACCAAAGTATGAACACCAACTATTTTTAAATTAATTTTAATACCTACTTAAAAATTGTAATTGTAAAAAAAATTGTGCAACTACTAAAGTAATCATTATAGATTAAATAAATCATTCAATAGCCATTAATATTACTTAAAATCTATAATTAACGATGCCATTTAATCAATAGTTATGAAAAACGTGTTTATATTAGGGTGGCCATAATATAAAGTTTAGTCCAAAACGGGACATTGAATTAGGGTGAGCTATTGCAGCCAGGTGGGGGAGTCTGGGGGCCCTAGGAAAATTTATGGAATTTTAAGGATAAATTTGCATTTTTCATATAAAATTTTTATTTTTATATAAATTTATAAAGTAAGTTTTGGCTTAATACTACTTCAGATTCTAAATTAGTTGTTCACTGTTCACAGTAACATGGTATCAAAGTGACACACAATGAATAATCAATTATTATTGATAAAATATATGTAGAAAAATAAAATAGGGTTGGATATTTTAAAATTCTACATTTATCTCAAACATTGGAGGGACACGTCCTCCAAGGCGATGACGCCCGTGATATTCCTTACTTTCTTCCTAAAATACAAATACAGTTATCTTACTGAGTAGTTAGTGCAAAATGAAGACAAATATTATATTATATTTAATTTTTTAATGTGTAAAAATCATTTAACACAAACCCTTGCCAACACTTCTTTATGACAAATCTGAAAATTTGAGGGGGGTCATGACCCCTGTGACCCCCCCTCTAAATCCGCCACTGTAGATATATCTCTATATTTTTACATTTTACACCCTCCTAAATGAAAATATGACAAAACTGTACATAACAACAAATAATGTACGACTAAAGAGCTTTTCAACGATATGCATCACGAAGGGTATTCATTACTTTGACATTTGTTCCCCGTAACCCTGTGTACCAAAATCAAAATTTCGCCAAATCCTTTCTTGGTGGGTGCCTATGATATTAACAGAGTGTATCCTCAAAATTTCAAGTATCCCGGTTAAGCAGATTTTGCTGTACGTTGATTCTATGTCAGTCTATCAGGACTTTGCCGCTTATATTATAGATGTCTTATGTCTTACAGGCCAGACAGAGCTGATCTCTAGCACTTTGAAGAGTAACAGTTATATTTTATTTATAAAAAAGTCTAACTGAAGTTTGTGTACGTAAGTTCTCGATAACATTTTACGCCATTTTGGGTATATACTTATACACATATTCTTTCAACTACTTTAACATTTCCATTGTTCTTTTGTTTCAATTATTCATTGGTTCTCGTTGTGTTCTTGTAGCGATTGGTCTTGGTGGTTATTTTTATTGTCGTTGTTGTTATTTGAAGGGTTGTTTGGACTATGGTCTAATCTGATGTGGTAGTTCTTATTTAAATTGGTTTTATGCTAATCCAGTGTCCAGTGCACTAACAATTATTTAACGGGGGTGTATAACGACAGTGGCATTATTTTTAAATTAGATTTGTTAAACTCCTGACACATTACATCGAAATAAGAAAAATAGACTGCCAATTGGTGTGGCACATAGCTTCCTCGCATCCTATCACATACTGTATTGATTTTATACTTTTACAAGCATATTATTATATAATTTATCTAATTGTTTCCCCCGTTTTTTTTTAATCTGTCAAAATTGTTTGGATATTTTACATAAATTAAAGTATTAATTTTGCAAAAGTTAAAGAGCGCGGAGGGTTTAAATTAATCTAGGGCTATCTGCGACAATAATGACTACATACAATAAACTATAAAAGTTTCATACAAATCAGATAAGTACTTTTGAAGCTATAGGTGTAAACAAATGTATGTATGTGCGCATGTGGAAGAGAAACAAATTAGCGCAGAAAGTTGAAACTTATATGGGACCAACAATGCGCTAGTTATGACCTACCATCCAAATTTCATTAAAATCGAACGTGTAGTTTTTAAGATATGTTGGTTCGCAAAAATTGAACGACAGACCGACAGACCGACGGACCGACAGACCGACAGACAGACACGGCACCAAAAATGTTCACTGATGCCTGAAACGGATTTCTGTCTTGGAATTTTTGAAATCGGAGACCTAACATTTTTTCGTTCTTCAGAACGATCACATAGCTTCCGTTACCTTCGGTAAGCTCGGAAGCAAAATTATATTATATTATATTTATCACAAACTACATTATACTTCCTATCTAGGCTCATAGTTAGAAAGTCAAAGAAAAATATGTTCAAAACATATTTGAGCATGATAATTACGGTTAAAAGGGGCTGGGACGTTACTATCGTGAACTTTTAGAATACAGTACGCCTCTTAATGTGACGGTGTCACGGTTAATGTTGTCAACCTCTTAGGGCTTATTCACACTGGGATTCCGGAATGCGATTCGTGTATGAGATTAAAAAAAGTATCAAGATGCAGTATCTCGGCGGCTTCTTCCCCCCACTTTTCCTAGTTTGCTCCTAGTTTTATTACTCTTGAATGAATCACATTCCGGAATCTCTAGTGTGAATGAGGTCTTAGTGTGATCAAAATGGGCGCACCCAATACCAATGCATTAAAAATTATCCTTTTATTTTTATTATTATTTCGTTTATTGTGATCAAAGTCGAGATTGTTGAATTTTCGGGGAAACGACTAGAGCTGTGGCAAACCGAGAAGAGTTTCTTCTAACACCTAGTATTCTCAGAAAGTATACCTCACGCCACCTGCCCCTCTATCACTAATAACTATATAGAACATCTAAACATCCGTTTCTTTCCCTATTTCTACGAAATTTCACTTACAGAGCTCAGTGTGTTTTGTATTTTAATAATTGAATTGCTTCTTACTCTTTCGTTAAATTAACATTTAGCAACCCACAAAATAATACTCCTAATATATATATATATATCTATCTACGTTTGTATTTCTCTTTCTCTCTCAACCGCCCTTACTTCTTTTCCACTATCATACCTCCTACAATCTTTTTACTTATCCTCTAACTCTTTTCTTGCCCCTTTATAGTTGTTAGCTGCTATCATATCTGCCCTTACCTTAATTTTTGAATGTTTATTTTATAATAAATAAATATATAAAAGGATAATATTAAAAATATAGTCATAGAAATATTTTAGGGCCTGAAAATAAAGTTCTATGAATATATATAAATATTATATTCAGGTAAAGCAACAGTATATAGTAGTTTTAGGCAACAAAATAAATGACACGGGTGTAACCAAGAACAAATCCGATATGCGATTAGCTCGCCTACGAAACTTAAACGACTCCAGATAAGAGTTTAGGTGTTGTTTCTGTCTCGGGGTGTTATTACTAGGGTTCCTTCTATACGCCACGCACATTATTATCTTTTTGAAACTATGGATTTTGTTTTTTAATTTATTACAAAAAAAAAAAATCTGACAAGGCAGCATCGGCATCGGCCTACACCGCCTGTACTCAGCGCCGGCGCTGACTCCAATTTGAAATTGTGAAGTTAGGTGGCTAAAAGGCCAAACGGGTGGTTGCCCCTAGAACGCGACCGCATGGAAACAAACTTCACTTTGCATGGTACAGATCCCCCAAGTTTCATTAATTTTTCTCAAACCGTTTAAAAGTTAAGAGGTGGGAGGGGACTTTTGGATCACCCTGAATACAGCCCATGCCGCCCCCCAAAAAAACTTTATAGATTTTAATGTACATTATATTATATACCCATATATAACATTATACATATTTATAGCACGTTTAGGGCTCTCCAGAAGGCAAACTATTGCTAGGAGCAAAAAATTTCCAAAAGTAAAAAAATCTTATTTTTAGCCATAGAATCTAAATCCAGTCTTAAAAATTTGGCTTCCTATTCACTTTTTTTTTAAATTATGTAAATCGCACATACTTTTGTTGAACACAGAAAATGTTCAGCATATGTTCTGGAGCGCTTTTTTTTAGCCATTATCGAACCCTGAAATCCGCATCTTTCTATCTATCATGGTTCCGGAGATATTTCGCTGTTCCCTATTAGCTGGGACACCCTGTGTATTATAATTATATTATTATAATAATTGTATATTAATATGTTGGAGAGAACATCAAATCAATTGTTTCTAGAAGATAAGTTTCATTTCTAATGCGTGAGAGTTTCACGCGTATTTTTTTACTTCGTACTAGTACGTTTTTTAGGTACCAATTATTTATGAAGTATAAACTAGTTATCCTTCCCACCCCCTTGAACCGATCTTGATATCCAAAAAATATCATTTCGATAGCCCTAAGGGCATATCGTTCAGAATTTTTTTAAATTCCTTTAATTCACCTCACTCAAAATTTGATTTCTTCATCCGGCCACCCATCCATACACTGACCAAGGCCAATAGGTAACATCATGAAATTTATATCTATGGCACCACATAAACACATCAACATCAAAAAAAATATAATGTTAATTTTTAGGTAAACATTTTGGTTTACTATTGTCTTATAACAAGGAAACTGTAAATACTGCCTCATGCCGCCCCCAAATAAAAAAAATATTAAATTTTAATCTACATCATACCCGAATGTTATATTTATTAGAAGTATTCATAAGCATTTTTTACTTGACATTAGCACGTTTCTTGGATAACATTAATGAAATATAAACTAGTTATCCTTCCCGCCCCCGTATCTCCTAAACCGTTAGAGATATCAAAAAAATAATAAAATTTCGATAGCCCTACGGGCATATCGGTCACAATTATACTTTTAATACCTTTAATTTGATACCTCACTTAAAATTTGATGACGTCATCCGGTGACCCATCCATATACTGGCCAAGGCCGAAAAACTAATTCTGTGACGGCTACAACACTACCTGACAGTGTGTTCATTTTGTCCACGGCTGCATCAACCACCCTGGTAAGTTTATCAAGCATCACTCGTAATAATCAAATAGGACCAGGGCTACAGGATATTATAGGAGCTCATCAAGTTAGTCCAGAAAAAATGCAAGAGAATCTCGTCAATAATATATCCTATATATAACTTTTTGAAGCCTAGTTAAGAACTCACGGACCATGAGTCCTTAACTAGGCTTCAAAATAAAAGTATATATCTGAGCTCTTAAGTAGCTCTAAACGTATATATATATATACATACATAATATACATATATACATACATACATAAAACAAAAAATATATATGTGTGAGGCTCTCACGCATTAGAAGTGAAACTTAAGTTCTAGAATGCATTGCTCTCTTTCATTTTTTGACGAATTTATTATTTCAGGATTAAGGAATAGTTATGCGAAATTTAATTGAAAAAAATATTGTTACGCTAAGGCAACCACATTTATTCCAATAAAAATAAAACTTCGTTACACGATGTCACTATATGAAAAAATAATTAAAGCAATGTTTATATCTGTGTATATATTGTCATTTATACTAGTGTTTCTTAACCTTTTGGTAACCACGGACCACTTAAAATCTCCAAATATAATATACAGATAGTACCCTAAATACCTTTCGAGGCCCCCTGGGGGGCCGCGGCCCCCCCGGTTAAGAACTGACGCCGACGCACCTCGAAATGATTTGTTATTGCTACGGTAAGGCAACCACATTTATTCCAACAAAAACTACGATAAGGCAACCACATTTATTCCAATAAAAATAAATATTTGTTTTGATTTGTGGTCTTTAAATAGATATAATAACTTATTTAAATTAATTTAATTAGTTTTTACATTTTTCTTGTAAGAATACAATTAAGCCCGTTGCCATGAACCCAAAAAATAATCTAATTATAATAAATAGTCTAATTACATATACAATCCATCTAATATTAAATATTAGGCTTATATACCAATTTTGTGTACTCTCAATGTAATTGGGGCAATGGGTAGCACGTAGGCTTCATGATCCGGAAGCCAGTGGTTCGCATCTCGCCTGGATGAAAGATTTTTTACAGATAAATCTTTCACCAGGATTAGTCTCGAAACACAAATTCCGTTTCATTACTTCCGTCACACAAATTTCATTACAATTAATCTGTAAATATGTTGGAATCTTGGACGAGACTCGAATCGCAAACTTCGTTACACGATGGTCCATATTTGAAAAAATTCACTCTACCGCCGCCAAAGAAGTTTCACTTCAAAAAGTGTTAAATTTTAGGAATTAATTCAGAATGGTCTAAAACGGATTTCCATGGAAATTTTTTTCAAAAATTCGCATTACAAAAATTTTGAAGCCAATGCAATAGCGTAATTTTCTTTGAAAATTCGCTAACACCCAAAACGGATAATTCCGTTTATATCTCGAAAAAAAATGTTTGATGAAAAACAGTACTTTTCCTACTACAGGTAGTGAGGAAAAGTAATAATCCAAAGCTACGGTGAAGGTAAAGGTGTGGAATGTTCGACTGGTTTAGCCTAGTCCTGTTTTTATAACCATGTGCTTGGTAATCGTCCAAATAACATGCTCTTTGTAACTCGCCGTCATCATAGCGTCAAACATAAGATCATTGACTTGATAAAGATGAAGGAGTATACTTGCTACGAGGAAGAATATAGTATTGATTCGGATAGTTCCACCTGGTATGCTGATATTATTACTTTGAAGAAGAACAGTAAAGAAGCATTAGTAATTGGCCCGACAGGGAGATAAGAAAGTAATGTGACCACAGCAAGGCGAGAAGTTTTATCATGAGAAAAAAAGAATTTATGACAAATGTCTCTGTTAATATCAAGTAATGTTTTTGGAAATGCCTGGTTTTAGAGAATATATCAATTAAAGGACTTAGGTTCGGGGTCAAGAGGCACCATTTTTGATTTTTTTTTGAAGATGTTGGTATTGACAGAAAAGAATTGACGCGGATATCTGAATCTATAATTTTAGACTCTTTAGGCATCTTAAATAAATCATATATATGGATAATTGTCATTTAATTTAATCTGACTTTTGTATATTATTTTTAAACAAGCTTTTAAGTCTATTATTTTATTTTACTAAGTTGATTAATTGTATTTTAATGACTACACATTAAGTTTTGTACATTTATTGTTACTTTTTTGATGTGTTATTATCTGTAAGAGCTTGATTAGTAAGCTGTGTACCAGCTACTCAATATAACTGAGCAGCCCCTTAAATGTATTATTTCATAAATAAAACATTTGTGATTCTCTTTTTAAAGTAATTATGAAGGATATCTACCTTAAGTTTCCCTGCTTTAAAGTTATTACTTTATCCTTCGAAGACTAAAGTTTACAAGTTTACATCAAGAAATTGCTTTAAACAGAATTCTACTCCTTTTAGCACAAAATTTAAAGTGGATAAAATGTTGTGGATAATAAAGTTGACGGGTTTGTTGCAGTTGAACACGGTGTGGGTATCCTGTGAAGGAGAGAATCCATTTGATATTGAACGTATTGGTTCCATTCAGTACATTCCTAAGAGAGGATTTGAGGGATTTTATTATCCGTTCCTTAACCAAGAAGGATATCTTAGTCCAATTATCGCTATTTGGTTTAAAAGTGTTGCACGTAAGTATTTATTATTACTACGTTTTTATTAGCTTGCTTTCTTGTTTGTTTGTTTGTCTAGTACAAATCTTGCAATCGATTTTAAACTAACTTCCCGAGTAGATAGACATTTGAAAGTTTTAAAATAGCTTAGAACACGATGACAATGCATTATTTTAATACTGCATCTATACTTCTTTACTTGTACACATTTTTCTTCTCTTACTGTCCCTACACAGGGGCATATCAATGGCACGGTTTAGATTCGGTGTTGGTGAGATCCGTTGTACAAAGATTTGTCCTTTTATAGGTTTAAGATCAGCTCTCTAGACGGTTGCCATTATTATGTGAAGTAAATAAATTCGGAACTATGTCTTTTTTTTCACTAACTTCCCGAGTAGATAGACATTTGAAACTTTTAGAATAGCTCAGAACACGATGACAATGCATTATTTTAATACTTTTAGCCATCTTTCAGCAGAATTTAATTCGTTTTCAGCAAATTTTGCTGTATGAAAGTTAGTTCGGAAAAAATCCGCAAGTTATTTTATTTGTTTTAGCATGAGCCTTGTTTACGATCTTCATTTTGACGGGTTTCAAATTTATTATTTACTAGCCTTCACCCCGCGCTCCACGCGGGGCTCATGCTAGGTATTAGTGGCTATATTTCATTTCCTATTGACATGTAGACGTGGCAATTAAATAAAATGCTAAATAGTTTTGTTTTCAAGCCTTCTTGGAATAAAATCAGGACTATATTATATACCATTCATTCCGTTTCTAAGAATATAATATTCTCCAAAACGAAGTTTGTAGAATATCTATAAATTTAAAAAATAACCAATAGAAGCTAATTAATATGTATAGTAATTAATAAAAAAAAAGGTATAATGAATAAGAAAATAAACGCCGTAAACACCATTTACACTGGAAAGTCATTAAACAATCATCAACCATGATGGTGCATTCATTTAATTACCAGTGTCTTCTCTCAATACGGCAGTTGCACCAGTAAATATTTAATAACTGGTTCTTGAAAAAAAATTATTAAATAATATATACTCGATTTAAAGAGAATTAGTGTGAGGTTTAAGCACCACAATCAGAAATTAAATCGGTCAACAATTGCTGACGTCATAAGGGCTCAAAGTCAAATTGTTAAAAAAAAAAAAAAAAAAAAAAAATATAATGTAGCTCTATTTAAGGTAGAACCGATGACAAGAAGTCATAGGTCCAAAGTTGTAGATCT
Organism: Gerris lacustris; assembly: GCA_951217055.1. NCBI lineage: Eukaryota > Metazoa > Arthropoda > Insecta > Hemiptera > Gerridae > Gerris > Gerris lacustris. Next base: position 75,733,286 of record OX578278.1, read on the forward strand.
TTTAAAATTAGTTACCGCTTGCGCAATCAGCTTGTCGATACGATTTACCATTTTGCCACAATAAGCCTCCAAAAAAACTTTAAAGTGCGTCCGCCATCTTTAATTTTTTAAGGGGGGTAAATATATAGTCCAGTAAAATTAGACCAAAACAAAGCCGTGCCTCCAATAAATTCGGACAAAGCTGGAAATCGTTTTAATCCACTTGTGGCATCCCAAATAACAGTAGTATAATTTTGCGATGGTTTCTGAGGCGAGCTAAACTTTTGGGAGCCAAAAAACTGCGAACTTTTGGAACTTTTCTTAGTATTTGGCTTATATCATCTTGAGGGTGCATCGAACAGAAAATTGTGTTCCTACCACAATTATAGAACATTAAATTCTGCGTCGAACGCGTTTTTTAACATTAAATTACACACCGCGGTTTGGTCAGAATCGGCAGTCAAAAATAGGCCAATTTTATAATTTTACCTGAAAAGTGTGTTATGCTCAGTTTTATACGCCTGTAACTCAAAAACGGTTATTCCAAATAAAAAATGTCAAATAACTAAAGTTGTAGAGCAACAAATTATGCGTACAGAACACTCATATTTTTTAACAAATTTACTTGTGCTTAAGCATAGACACATGCAGAAACTAAAAGTAGTCTGACACCTGATAAACTTATATATATGTAGCTTCTCTGTAGTTTTATGGCTCAAAATCACTTATGTTAGTCTAGGATCGTTCAATTTGGTTCTTGGGATTGTATTCAGAAGTGGTGGAAGGGGGGAGAGTTTCTGTATTTAGTTTTGTTCCCATAAGCTGTCCTGTCCAGTCAAGACCAAGAGAGGAAATTTAATTTTAATACAATTTGTTTGTATTGTGGAGCTAGAAAACTAATTTATATAGTAAATCTATTTTATAACTTGTGTTAATAAATACCCAAATACATTGAAAAGTGAAGATAGTGTGATGGAACTATTTTTCTATTTTTTATTACGAAGACATATTACTCCGAATGATCCCACAAATGAAAGTTCCGGTTCCTGTAGGTCGTGAAAATAATAGAGAAGGGTTTAACAAAAGAAGGAATCCATTTTATGAGAAAAAACTTCGTATAATACGTATAAAAAAAATACTTACATAAAATGCATAAATTAAATTAAAGCAATTTTTCATTTGCATCGCTTGGCAGAAGATGGTCCAGGGGTGAGCTCTTTGATGACTTCCACCTCTTCATCTTGGAAAGTTAAAAGATCATTTTCTTCCACATCCACTTCCTCATTATATCGAGCAGTTTCAAGAAGTATATGCATTCCTCAGACAGGCAATTAGTCCATGAGTGACCTTTACAGTTGACACTAATGACTGAAAATTTGATTCCAGTTTTTCTTCAGTAGCAAGTTCTTTGACATCCTTTCATGAAGAGCATGAAATCTTATTCAATTTGTTGAGTTTTTTCAGTTGGTCTTGTGTAGAGAGGTGGGGGCATTTGGAACTAGACCATTTTTGGTGCTCTTTCAGCCCAACTTCTATTAGTAAAAGAAGTTTCTTCTCTACAGTTAAACCTGTGGTATACCCTCAGGGAATGCTGGTGAGCAGAAGCCAGGGGGTAAACAGTAAACATGCCAAGTTGAAAATAATTATTAAAAGCGACTCCTGGAAGAGATGTAGGCGACTTTTATTCAGTAATTTGTTGCTGTCACCCAATAAACAATAAGCTTGCTTCCTGTCTCAGCAACCTGTTCAGGCGTAGCGGTAGGACTTTATAAACAGAAACTGATCTTAGCAGGTTCTTGAATCCGCGTCCTCAGTGGCCTGCTTCACCTGAAAACCTTCAGCTGCTAACTAATCAGACAGCATTGATATCAGACTTTTTTGTTCTAATTGTTAGATAAAAAATGATCTTTTGACATTGTTACTGGCTTAGACTCATCAAACAAAACAGACGCTGAAGACACATTATGAGCTTTTCAGGCGCTTTCTGCTTATTTGATGCTTTTTTTCTTCAGCATCATCTGGGTATCCATGAAATACACTGGTACTATTGGAGCCATAGTGATTCTTAACGTTGTTCTCATATTTGTTAAGGATAGATGAACTCTGCTCGTTTATGTATATCACACAACTCGATGTAAGAGGAGCCCTCTTACATCAACCACAAAGTAGGCATCGCAAGTTGCAGAAGTATTCACTGAAATGTACAGGTTGTATTAGGCTGATTTGCATGTCTCGCACATTCCACTGTCATCAAAAAGCAATAAAGGATATTAAATTCAAATGCAAAATATGATTCCAGCTGTTGCTGTGATTTTTTCTGGAATTCTCTGGAAAGTAGAATCTGCATTCACAGGGACTGTTTTACCATTGAATCTTGACTGGACAGTTTATGGGAACCAGAATAAATACAGAAACACCCCCCCCCCCCCCTCCATTCCAACTCTCCACTTCTGAATAAAATCCCAAGAACCAGATTGAACGATCAAATATCATCGCAATTCAATTTTGTAGACAAATATAAGTGATTTTGAGTCAGGGAACTACAGAAAAGCTACATATAGTAGAAAATCAGGTCCACAACTACTTTTAGTTTTTGCGTGTATCTATGCTTAGGAATAAGTAAATTTCTGTAGTAAGTAAAATTCTGAACGCATAATTTGATGCTCTGCAAGTTTAGTTATTTGACATTTTTCATTTGGAATAACCATTTCTAAGTTATCAGGCGAATAAAACTGAGCATATAGGCCCCCATACACGGTCAAAATGTTTGAGCAAACATGATGTTTGACGTATATGGCCTAAGGTTTGCGCAAAATGTTTGATCCTGTATCGGGGGCATTGACACTCTTTTCAGGTAGAATTGTAAAATTGGCCTATTTTTGACTGCCGATTCTGACCAACCCGCTGTTTATAATTTAATGTTAAAAAACGCATTCAACGCAAAATTTAATGTTCTATAATTTTGGTAAGAACACAATTTTCTGTTCGATGCACCCTTAAGATGTTATAAGCCAAATACTAAGAAAATTTCCAAAAGTTCGCAGTTTTTTACCTCCCAAAAGTTTAGCTCACCTCAGAAACCGTCGCAAACTTATAGCACCTACTCTTATTTGGAATGCCCTAAGTGGATTTAAACTATTTCCAGCTTTGTCTGAATTAATCGACACCAAAAATCTAATTTTACTGGGCTAATATATGTTTTTTTAATTTTTCAGATTTTTCCAGTCGGTTTGGGCCAATTCCCGACCAAACGCAAAAAACCGCGATTCTCTAGGTGGTCTAGAAGTACACAAACATTTTGATTAGCGAGTCTGTGGGGTTTGTTTAAGGTGGGGAAACCTAATTTTTTTAGGTTATTTTTTTATAAAATTGTTAATAACTTTGGTTCTACTCAATATGTTTAGATGAAACCAAGTCTATACAAATTGCGCTCACCTCTGAAAAAAATTAATCGATTTCATTCAGTCAGTTTTGTGCCTATAAAGTCTGACTGGGGCCACAGATACATCTAAATTCACACACACACATACATACACGAAAAAAGTTAAGGCAGGATTCGGTTCTTGGGATGTATAAAATGAAAAAGTATCCAACAAATTTTCATTTCTGACCAATGTACCGATAAAACTTTAATTTTATATATATAGATGTCAGAAAATTTAAAAAGTAGTACATGAAAAGTTATTTTTATCTATTAATTATTTTATTTATATATACAGGGTGACCCGCGATAAAATGTCATAAAGAAACTGGTGCATTCTATGGGTCAAATGCAACAAAAGATGTTGAGTAAGCAAATCCCCATTTCTCAATAGTTCTTGAGATATCAATATGTAGTTTTCTTTTTTTAAAGTGTTTCACAAACATTTGAAACAATTCCTAATATCTCAAAAACTAAATGTGATTGAGTAATTGGGCTAAGGAAAAAATTTTAAAGAGAAATAAAAATCTTCAGAATCACTCATTTATTTCCAAATTATCGGCTGCTAAGCATCTTATAATCCTGTTACATCTGATAATTTGATTTTTTTAAATTCGACCATGAAATTCCTGAGCTTTCCACTCTTAATTGAGGGATGCTAGAAATGTGGCGATATCAGGAAAAAATTTTGCTTTCCATAAGCTTTCAAATGGTATACTTAAAGTTTAAGATCAGTGGACTAGTTTTTGAATCATGGTGGATTGAATGTTACCAGACGTGAAATTTTTCAGTCCGGATCACAAAAGGTTTCCCCGAACGAAACTGCAATACTTCGGGTTCTTATAGGAAATTTGACGCTAAACAAGAATGTTCTCATAAACATGGACCCAGAACAGCTTCGTTTTCGAGATATTCACAGACATTTTTTGTAGCATTTTATCCATAGAATCCGCCAGTTTCTATGATTTTTTGTGTTTTATGACATTTTATCACGGATCACTCTTTATGCAACCAGTAAATACATTATGTATTGTAGATTTTAACTTGACCGTATTTATAACTTTTTAAAAATGATGTTTATTCTAATATGAGTTATAATTATTTAATTGCAGAAGGTATTGTGATCAACATTGAATGCAAGGCCTGGGCTAAGAACATAGTACATGATCGAGCAGAACAACGTGGATCTGTTCGCTTTGAGATCATGATGGACTAGACGCAGTAATATCGCACGCAAATTTACGCAACCGTACGCGCGACTTTATCTCGTCACATTATAATAATAAACAATAGATGACGCACGCATTAAAAGGACAAAACCATTAACACGAGGAAGGCGAGGATAGGCTAAACAAATTTACTGCAGAGGCGAAGCCGAGGCAGGAAAATTTTAGTTACCTTCTAAGGTGTAGCTGAAGCAGGTAATCTTTAAACGAGTCAGGAATGTTTTCCTTGCTACATAGTTACATACAATATTTTTTCTACTAACACATTCGTGTCATAACATTGACACCAAAAATAAATTCTGAAAAATTGAAAAAAGAAAAAATCTTTGAAGACTGAGAATCGAAATAGTTTGACTTGAAATTTAATAAAATCCTCCCTAGAAAATCAGACTAGACAAAACACAAATTAAAGAAGGTTAAAAAATGAAATAATAGTAAAATGTAAGAAAACAGTGGCGGAACGATTCAAAACTTCCCATAGGATCAAAGAAAACGACCTAATGCTTTCTTAAATAATTTAGAAGAAAATATAATTTTCAATAGTAACGACCTAGGACAGGGCCGGTCCTAGCTCCACAGCCGCCTGCTGGTGACGCTCGCCCCCCCCCCCCTTACCATATGAAACATTTGTTTGTTTATTTATTTATATTATATACATTAGATTATTATTATCAATTATTATTGATCTATTATCTATTATTATTCATATTATCCGACGTCATTTATCAAAACGTTAAATTATCTGAACTGGCATCATGGGAAAAAAATGAAAAGCCACCGCATATAATTATTAGAAAGAGCGTTTTTTGCTGTATAATTATATTTCTCACTATGTACTATAGATAAATAAACAAATATGCTTTTTGTTTAAATGTGGTTGATTATTTTACAATTTTACATATTTCCTTTTTTACTTTCTCATGCACCTAGTATATAAAGAGAAAGTATTGTGATGACTTGAAAATTCGTTTTTGATGAATTTACACGTTTTGAGGTCCCCTGAGTCCAAAAAAGTGATTTTTAAAAAATGTCTTTCTGTCGTATATGTACTACAGGCGCGATTTTAATGAAATTTGGTATGTAGGTTCAGAAAAATCATACCCCGTGGCGAAATCGAGAATGAATTTTAGCTCTTAATTTAGAGGCGCAACCACCCAATAACTCTGAAAAAACGTGAAAAAAGATTTTTTTCTAATGGCGATGAAATTAAAATAGTAGACAGTGGGAAGAAAAGATAAAACCAATACAATGCAAAAAAAACATATTAATTAATAGAAAAAACTAGATATGAAATAATGTTGAAATGAAATGTTCATGATCGTAGTACCAGTATCAGTAATCAGAATTAAATCAAAAGCGGGGTCGACTGATGAAGCCGGCAAGGCGGCATATTACAGAGAGTTATCAAGACTTTTATTTCTCCCTAAACTAAAATCTAGGCAAGAAAAAATATATATGATAAAAAGATTACTTCTAGTTGACTTTCCAGATAACTATAATTTTTGTAACAATGAATGCCTAATTGTACGAGAAGAACCGCCGCCCCGGCCGTCCTTCTCCTTCACAATAAGGTTTATATTAGCTCATTACTAAGACAACGTAAATTAATAAAGCTTAAAAAGTATGTTCTAAAGAATTAATAATTATATTACTGATAATGTTTACCTTCCGTTAAAGTGCATTTTTACATGATAAAAATATATAATTTTAACTTGTATCTGTTCTTATTTTTTTATCTTGATATGTACATATTTATATTATTTGAAAAACCTAAAGAAAATGCAAACTGATACATATTTACGCATGAACCCCAACTCGCGGGCTCACGCCAAAATTGACAGGAAGACAAAAGTCAAACAAAATGTCATTAAGAGCAAAATTACCCAACTCAACAATGGCAAAATTAGTCAGTTAAACTACGTTAAGTGTGTCTCTTATAGGGCCACTACGTAGCTATGTAAGGAACGTTTCGAAAATGCTTTATTTCTTGTTGAGGATTTGAGCAAAATTTGTAATTTTTGTCTAATTTGTAATTTATTCAATTTAAATTGTTTGAAGTTCAATAATTATTGTTATGTAAACTATACTTTATGTTCTTTTTATTATTTTACTTTTTTTTATTATTGTTTTAAAAATAAAATAAAAAATTAAACGTTTTTATTGTTTATTATTTTGGCCCAATTATATAATATAATTAGCTGACCCGGCAAACGTTGTTTTGCCATATAAAATATGTCTAGTGGATAATTTGGTAGTTAAATAAATAATAACTAACTTATTGTAAGTGTGAGGGGATGTGGTCTATGACAAAGAGGAATGGAGCGCTGTGAGCAATGACAGCCTATCAAAATAATAATAGACCAAGCATTTATTTTTTAATTCATTTTGCTTTATTAACTTAAGTAGTATATTATATTTAAAATTATATCTCTTAAAAGTTATATATACATTAAAAAATGTTATCCATATTTGCTATCACTAATTATGATAATTAAAAAAAATCAACATCAATCTCTAAGTGTAATGGATTGTATGATATTATATTTAATATTTTAATAATAATTTATAAATTTTAAATGTAGCCCCCACTCTGCGCTGTTTGCTGGGTAAGAAGTGACGCCGGTAGACGCCTGGCGGGGATAACTGATCGATTGATAATTGATCAGTTATCCACCACTGAGAGTTGAAGATTATTACAGTACTAAATATCGCTATTAACAAATGGGGGTTGGTGGTAAAAGGGTAAAAATTTAGGATTATAAGTATTTTTTAATACCAAATAATAAAAATTAAAAAATTAAAAAATGTTGTCCAAAAAATTAAAAATGGAGGTGGTACACTCCTCTCACTGAGGGCTATAAAACATAGTTTACGACTTATTCTTAGACCTACCGAATACACACAAAATATTTCTGTTCTAGCCTGACCCGGCAAACGTTGCTTTGCCGTATAAATTATTTTTATTGAATATTTTGGAAGTTAATTAAAAACAATAACTCATTGTAAGTGTGAGGGGATGTGGTCTATGAATGAAAGAGGAATGGAGCGCTGTGGACGATGAGGCCTATCAATATAGTGAGAAAGCTTATTGTATGAGAATGATATGAGACCGGCTTCGTTCTCATCCCTACTCAGAATTGTCTGCTGGGTGAGAAGTGACACCGTAAAACGCCTAGCGGGGATAACTGATCGATTGATAATAATAATTACAATAACCGAGAAATTAATTAAATAACCGAGCAAACACCAATAAATTTAAATTTTTGTCTAATGGTTATCTAATGTTACCTAATTGTTGTTATTAGTTTTCTTATCTAATTGTTAATTAAATGTTGAATATTAATTTGAGTATTTATTTATTCTCTTTCATAATTATTTATTGAATTTAAATCCTTTGCTGTTTCTTAGATGTATTAAGTAGCTTTTTTTCTAGTCATTTATTAGTACTTTTATGGAAATTTTTTGTTAATTCATTTATGTATTTTATCTACATGTTTATTCAAGAGAGCCTCTCCTGTGGCCCTGCTGTCAGAGGACTCTTTTTATAATAAAATAAAATAAACAATAAAAAAATAAAATTGATCAGTTATCGACTACTGAGAGTTAATGATTATTACAGTTATAATATCGCTATTAAAAAATGAAGGTTGGCTTGGAGGTAGTAGGGTGAAAATGAAGGGGTTATATGTATTTTTTATCCACTGAGTGTTGAAGATTATTACAGTATACTAATATCGCTATTAAAAATGGAGGTTGGTGGTAAAAATGAAAGTGAGTGGTGGTATAAGGTAAAAATTTAGGGTTATAAGTATTTTTTTAACGCCAAATCTATAAAAAATAAAATAAAAAAATGTTTCCAAAAAATATAAAAAAATAAAATTTTGGGGAGGCCCCCATTATCACTTAGGGGCATAAAAAATAGATAACATCCTATTCTCAGACCTACCGATCAATACAAAAAAAAAAATCATCAAAATCGGCCTTGCCGTTTCGGAGGAGTTCGGGATCAAACACCGTGACCGAGAATTTTATATATATAGATAATAAGCCTAAATTTTGTTTCTCGTATTACATAAGATATTTGACATTATACGTATAGCTATCATATTATACAATAATAATATATATATATATATATATATATATATATATATATATATATATATATATATATATATATAAAAAACTTTTGTATTTTCGGTTATAACAAAATCGGAGTAACAGTCGTTTCAGTGATAAAACCGTAGACAGTTTCACTGACTATATTTTTTACTATCGAGTCATAAGAAAAGTGCGATAGTTGTGTGATAGTTATAAAACGCGTAAGTTCGTGCTCGTCCCAAGGGGGCTGCTTCTAAAATGTTGTCCAATTCGAGGTCGAGGATTAACCAGAGCAGGTAAAAGTTGTCCAATTCGAGCTCGAGGATTAACCAGAGCAGGTAAAAGTTGTCCAATTCGAGCTCGAGGATTAACCAGAGCAGGTAAAAGTTGTCCAATTCGTGCCCGCCCGTACGAACAAGCAGTAAAAAAAGAAGCGGTAAAGTACTGTCTTTTCTGACGACGACATAATCACGCCACGACACTACCGTTACTACAAGATTCCACCGAAAGTATACCGACAAGTGGGGAGACAAGGGCGGTATCGGTAAAGCAGAATATACCGCATACCGATACCGACAAGTCAGGGAACGGCCTAAAGTGCCGTTCTAGTAGGAAGTACTAGACTACTACTACTACTAGTACCTCTTGAAATTGGTTTTAAAGGTAATAAATTAACTTGATCATCTTATTTAAATTTTACGTTTTGCTTCCGAGCTTACCGAAGGTAACGGAACAAATTTTATATCTCCGATTTCAAAAATTCCAAGACAGAAATCCATTTCAGACATCAGGGAACATTTTTGGTCCCGTGTCTGTCTGTCGCTTAATTTTTGCGAACCACTATAATATCTTAAAAACTACTTGTCCGATTTTAATGAAATTTAGTTAGTAGGTCATAATTAGCTCATTGTTGGTCCCGCTTATTTGTTTATCTTCCACATGAAAAGTAATCATCTGATTTTTATGAAATTTGTAGGTATGGCTTGTCAAAACCGTCTGCGCACTTTAAATCGTGGTAAATTAATATGTCAATATGCTATACTGCCGCATGGCTAACTGACTCACTGACTGACATTAATGTTTACCCACTTCCAGAAGACTAGAAATATTAGAAAGACTAAAATAGAAACAACGTGAAAGCTATTAAAGAGGAAATTAAATTGATTTTCTTTTTAAAGAAATAAATAATATTTAAATAATAAATACTAATTTCTCTATACTTCATGTTGTTTTTATCAAAAAAGCAATACCACAGCTTTTAGTGCACTCAATGAGACCTTTAAATCCACCCCTCTTGTATTAAAATCAGACAAATTTTACTTTTTTGTAAATAGGGGGGGGGGGGGGGATTTTGAAATTTGACTATCGGCATTTTTATGCGAAAAATACATTTGGAATAGTATTTAAAATGAATGATAAAGAATACTTTTTCTCGAAATTTGGACCGGCTTCCTCTCTAGGAAATTGTACTGTCTGGGTACAGGGTAAATTTTGAACAAAAAGTAATACCATAAATCTTCAAAATAAAGCATTGTAGTACTGTTTTCGATCTGCAAAATGTAATATTTCTTGATTCTTTTGTAACATGTGAAAAAAAAAAAAACGCAGTAAAATAATAAAGTGTCAGCAAAATATCAAGGTGTCAGCAAAAGTTCAAAGTTTCAGCAAAATAACAAACATCAGGCTGTAACATTTTAAGAAAATTTTACTACAAAAAGGTTACTACATCGCAGGTTATAAACACTCCCACATTGTTCATTTTCATATATTTAAGCGTAATAATACTCTGCTAAATATTTTTTGAAAATAACTTAAATAATTATAGTAATAAAACAAATTTTATTATTTTACAGTGATAATTTAAAAAAAAAAAAAAAAAAAAATATGCGTGAGGCTCACGCATTAGAAGTGAAACTTAAGTTCTTGAATGCATTGCTCTTTCATTTTTTTGACGAATTTATTATTGAAGGATTAAGAAATGGTTATGGGAAATTTAATTTTAAAAAAAAAATATTGCTACGCTAAGGCAACCACATTTATTCCAATAAAAATAAATGTTTGTTTTGATTTGCTGGTCTTTAAATAGATAAAAACAATTAATCTGTAAAAATGTTACACTTGGACGAGTCTCGAATCGCAAACTTCGTTACACGATTTCACTATTTGAAAAAATTCACTCTACCGCCGCCAAAGAAGTTTCACTTCAAAAATTGAGATAAAAAAACCGCTGTCAATAAAAAAATGTGGCAACACTGAATTCGTGTGACGAGATAAAGTCGCGCGTGCGGTTACGTAAATTTGCGAGCGATATTACTACGTCTAGTCGAGCATCATCTTAAAGTGAACAGATCCACGTTGTTCTGCTCGATCATTTACTATGTTCTTAGCCCAGGCCTTGCATTCAATGTTGATCACAATACCTCCTGCAATTAAATAATTATAACTCATATTAGAATAAACATCATTTTTAAAAAGTTATAAATATGGTCAAGTTAAAATCTACATTACATAATGTATTTACTGATTGCATAAAGAGTGATGCTGATGCGTGATAAAATGTCATAAAGAAACTGGCGGATTCAATGGATCTGTTCCGGGTTCATGTTTATGAGAACTTTCTGTTAGCGTCAAATTTCCTATAAGAACCCGAAGTGTTGCAGTTTCCTTTCGGGGAAACCTTTTGTGATCCTGACTGAAAAATTTCACGTCTGGTAACATTCAATCCACCGTGATTCAAAAACTAGTCCACTGATCTTAAACTTTAAGTATACCATTTGAAAGCTTATGAAAAGCAATTTTTTTTCCTGATATCGCCACACTTCTAACATCCCTTAACTAAGAGTAGAAAGCTCAGGAATTTCGTGGTCGAATTTAAAAAAATCCAAATTATCAGATGTAACAGGTATAAAAGATGGTTAGCAGCCGATAATTTGGAAATAAATGAGTGATTCTGAAGATTTTTTATTTCTTTAAAATTTGTTCCTTAAACCCCCTACTTACTAGCCAATTGTCGGGCCCGACGGTCGGGGCTACAACCGTCGGGCCCGACAGTTGGCCGGTATGTAGCGCTGTCGGGGCATGAATTCTGTCGGGGCCGACGGTCGGCCGGTCAGGTTGGCTGGACCATCCGATCCCCCACCACTTTTTTTTGTCAGGTCGGTGTGTGTGTAGCGTTGTTGGGTCCAAGTGTCCGATTTGTACCTTCACCTCAGCTTCATTTCCGTTTGATGTGACTTTTAGAACTACTACGCACCACGAGTATTGCTGCTAAACTGGACTAGTAGTCGAGTCGGCTTATTTGGCCGGCTCGTTCGGTCGGGGTGTGTGTAGGCAAGGCCCCGACAAGGACGGTCGGTGCTAACGGTCGTGTCGGGCAGTCGTGTCGGCCAGTATGTAGGGGGTATTAGCCCAATTTCTCAATCTCATTTAGTTTTTGAGATATTAGGCATTGTTTGAAAATTTTTGTGAAACACTTTAACAAAAGAAACCGACATATTGATATCTCAAGAACTATTGAGAAATGGGGATTTGCTTACTCAACATTTTTTCTTGCATTTGACCCATAGAATGCACCAGTTTCTTTATGACATTTTATCGCGGGTCACCCTGTATATATAAATAAAATAATTACTAGATAAAAATAACTTTTTCCGTGGTAGGCTGTGAAATAGTAACTTTAGAGCCTAAAAAACATAGCTAAAATCCATTTTTTCATTACGTGGACTTAAAAAATCTTTTCATTACTCCTAGCTGTAAAGAAAAAATCTTTTACGTCCTAGGAACTAAAAGATTTTTATTTTCCGGTGGGTAGTTGTCAAAACTTCCGTTAGTACCGCTGCAGTCTTTGTAGAAATGCTTCTAGTACGATTAAAATCCGCTAGATGTCAATGCGTTTTATTTATCTTTTCTTATAGTGTAACCTCTTTTTAAGGTTTCTTTTTTTAAGTCTTAAGTATGTACTAATATTTGTTATTATTATATATTGATTAGTGATTAATATTTAATGTTTTTTCATTGTCTGCTACTTTGGAAAAAATAGCATATGCTACGCGACTGTGAAGTGTTTTTTCTTTACCGCGGCAATTACATTTACTGTCGAGCGAAGCGAGACAGTAAATATTGCCAAGGTCACTTCACAGCCTAGTAACATAATATACTATTTTATATATTATTACTTTTTAAATTTTCTGACATAAATAATAAATTTGAAACCCGTCAAAATGAAGATCGTAAACATGGCTCATGTCAAAACAAATAAAATAACTTGCGGATTTTTTCCGAACTAACTTCTATACAACAAAATTTGCTGAAAACGAATTAAATTCTGGTGAAAGATTGCTAAAAGTATTAAATTAATGCATTGTCATCGTGTTCTGAGCTATTCAAAAAGTTTCAAATGTCTAGCTACCCGGTAGTTTAAAATCGATTGCAAGATTTGTACAGGACAAACAAACAAACAAACAAGAAAGCTTATAAAGACGTAGTAATAATAAATACTTACTTGAAGGATTTTTAAACCAAATAGCGATAATTGGACTAAGATATCCTTCTTGGTTAAGGAACGGATAATAAAATCCCTCAAATCCTCTCTTAGGAATGTACTGAATGGAACCAATATGTTCAATATCAAATGGATTCTCTCCTTCACAGGATACCCACACCGTGTTCAACTGCAACAAACCCGTCAACTTTATTATCCACAACATTTTATCCACTTTAAATTTTGTGCTAAAAAGAGTAGAATTCTGTTTAAAGCCATTTCTTGATGTAAACTTTAGTCTTCGAAGGATAAAGTAATAACTTTGAAGCAGGGATACTTGAGGTAGACGTCCTTCATAATTTCTTTAAAAAGAGACAAATGTTTTATTTATGAAATATTACATTTGAGGGGCTGCTCAGTTATATTGAGTAGCTAGTACACAGCTTACTAATCAATCTCTTACCTTACAGACACTCATCAAAAAAGTAACAATAAATGTAAAAAACTTAATGTGTAGTCATTAAAATACAATTAATCAACTTAGTAAAATAAAATAATAGACTTAAAAGCTTGTTTAAAAATAATATACAAAAGTCAGATCAAATTAAATGACAATTATCCATATACAGTGTGTCCCAAGATAAAGTATCCGAAAGGAAAAATATTCTTATTTTTGGGTTTTCGAGAAAAAGTCATTCTTTATAAAAACTCTTATATACTACTAACTCCTATATATACTACTTGTTTCTAAACCTCTAAAAATGCTAAAATTTCCTTGATTTTGTGAACAGAATGTTCTGTTTTTTGAAAACTTTAAAATATGACCAAGAGTAAACTACCCTTATTTTTGATGGTATCGAAAAATATGATTTAGAAAAATGGTCCAGAATTGCAAAAAAAGTATAAATATTAAATATTAATTTATTTTATGAATTATTAAATTTAAATCAAATCATAATTATTATTAACTACGGGAAACACACAGAGAAAAATAGTACGAAAACTACCAAAAACTTAAAAATTGAATTTTGAATTATTAAATTTTAGTTTGTTTTCTAAAAATAAGCAATAAGCTAACTACAACAAATAGTTCTCTATGGATTTCTTATAATAAACAAGTGTGATAAGAAACAAATGGATAACAGCTTGGAAGAGTTAAAGGAAAGAATTAAACAAGTCACTGCCAATATTCCCCTTGACCAAGTTGAAAAGGAAAAGAAAGGGAAAAGGATTTATAAAAATCACAGGGAAGTACTTGCGTCCAAGTACTTTTTAGGGTTTTGTAGATGATTAAGCATACCCGTTATGAAATAATGATTTTTGGAACGATGTTCCTTATGTTACGTTCTGGAGCCCGGGAGTGAATCCGAAAAAAACGACCAAAATCACCGTCACAAAATCACCGTCACGAAATCTACAGATGACGATAACATGAGTAAAAGGTCACCGAGTTAGATGAAATTTGGTACACATGTTCATTTTACCAATGCCCAGGCTGAATTCGTCGGAAAACGTTATCCGCCCAAGCGTTCACGCGCAACGCTCACGTAAACGTAAGCTTTAAAAGACGGGAAAAAGTGTTATTAAGGAAACCTGTTACTTGACTTGTTTTGATTATTTTTGTTATATATGTCAAAAATGTCAGTTTGTTTTGTAAAATTTCACCCTGATTCAAGAAGAAGCTGTAGAGCAGGGAAGAGATATATTTTTAATTAATTGGCCGGGTAGGTAGAAAGCAGTACTATTTCAATCCAAACTCCTTTAACAAACATACTCTTTCACTATAAACTCATCATGATCAAATTTTTTCTTATATTCAATATATCTTTATAGTAAGACGCTTGCTTTAATTATAGAAATAATGATTTTCTTTTAATTTCGCCTTGACTCTGCTAGGTACAAACAGTTCGTTACTTTTAATTTTGTCTCTTTTCTAACTCCGCCATGTATAAGTAGTTAGCAATGTATACATACTTAGCAGTGTGATTTTATAATTGATATTTAATGAAAAATGTAAGGAACTTCGTTCCTACCGGGTGTCCCGCGACACCACATGTATTTCTTTTTCTTCGATCTCAAGGGTCCCGGGTTCGATCCCCCAGGGGGTGACGATGTTTTTTTATAGGTAATAACGAAAAGATAAATTACATTCTTCAGGAAATTTTCATCGCCCCACAATAAGGTATTAGCATGAATTATTTCGAAATTTTAGGAGGAGCCGTTATATAGTGTTTGGGGGGAGGATATTTTTTTAGGTATACTTTTACTTATAAAATCAATAAAGAATGAAACATTTAAAAAATCAAAAATATATTTTTATCCTACTCTTCAGCAGCTTTCATTTGATACCCCACTCAAAATTTAAAAAAATAAAATTTTGGGCGCACTTCAATTTTTTTTCAAATTTTCGAACCCAAAATTGGCATTTCTTTTTAATTTGGGATGTACTCCCAGAATTTTCATCGCCCTACAGTAAGACATTAGCATGAATTATTTCGAAATTTTAGGACCAGCCGTTATAAAGTGGTTTGGGGGAGGGGATTTTTTTGGTATATTTTGGAATTTTTTACCTAATAAGGAATGCAACATTTAAAAAAGCATATATATATATATTTATGTCCTACTCTTCAGCAGCTTTCATTTTATACCCCACTCAAAAATTAAAAATTTTTTTTTTTTGAGTTTACGACATTTTTGCAAATTGCGCATGGGCATATTTAATTTTGAACTTCTGTATATTTTTCCTGTGGTTGGGTCAAAAAGTTGCACCAGTGGATCAAATTTCAGCACTATCGCTTAAACGGTTCGGGCCCTATGAACCAAAGAGCGACGGACAGACGGACACATCACCCTCGGCATAAGGGTTTTGAGAAGTATCTACAAAACCCTAAAAAGAATCGAAATTTGCGCAGAAGTAGGTGGCAATACATTAGAATGATAATTTCTTTAATTTTATTTTTAAACCCTGTTGATTTTTTTGTGATACTTAATGTTAAAGACTAGAATTATTAATTACTTGTGATGATATTTTTATTTATTACATTAGCTTATTATTTGATAAATAAGTAATTTTTTTTTTTTTCATAAAATAAATCAATATTTAATATAACTCTTCTAAGCTATTACTTGTTTATTATCACACTTTTTTATTATAAAAAAATCTAAATTTAATAACTAAAATTTAATAATTCATAAAATAAATTAATATTTATTCGTTTTTTGCAATTCTGAACCATTTTTCTAATAAATATTTTTCGATACCATCAAAAGTAAGGGTAGTTTACTCTTGGTCATATTATAAAGTTTTCAAAAAACAGAACATTCTGTACACAAAATCAAGAAAATTTTATCATTTTTAAAGGTTTAAGAACAAGCAGGACTTTTTTTCGAAAACCCAAAAATAAGAAAATTTTTCCTCTCGGAGATATATATATATATCTTGGGACACACTGTATATGACTTATTTAAGATTGCTAAAGAGTCTAAAATATAGATTCAGATGCTATAGATTCAGATATCCGCGTCAATTCTTGTCTGTAAATATCATCTTAAAAAAAAACAAAAATGGTGCCTCTTGACTCGAACCTAAGTCCTTTAACTTGATTTTCTTTAAGACCATGCTTTTCCAAAAACATTTCTTGATATTAAGAGACATTTGTCATAAATTCTCTTTTTCTCGTGATAAAACCTCTCCCCTTACTGTAGGTCATTATACTTTCGTATCTCCCTGTCGGGCCAATTACTAATGCTTCTTTACTATTCTCCTTAAAAGCAATACAATAATATCAGCATACCAGGTGGAACTATCCGAATCAATACTATATTCTTCCTCGCAGCAAGTATACTCCTTCATCTTTATCAAGTCAATGATCTTGTGTTTGACGTTATGATGACGGCGAGTTACAAGGAGCTTGTTATTTGGATGATTACCAAGCACATGGTTATAAAAACAGGACTAGGCTAAACCAGTCGAACTTTCCACTCCTTTAGCTTCACCGCAGCCTTAAATTATTTTTTATTTTCATTTTAACATAAACAAAGTGACATTACATCTACAATATATTTGTTAAATAAAATAAATAGAGCTTCAGGCATAATATGAAAAATTGAAATGGAAAGTGTACCTGTTTTTTCTGCGTCCGCTCCAAATCTTTGATATGGGCCTTAAGGTCTTCTGGCATGTTCGGCGGTAGATCTTCAGATGTGTTGTAGTAGTCAGGAACCCAGCCATAAATCTAATAGTAAATATATTTGTTAGTTATGTCATGTATATATATATATATATATATATATATATATATATATATATATATATATTGATGCATGACATTGAGTTGTACAGTTCAGTTTTGGTTCTTTTTGTGAGCTCATTAGATTCTTATTACATATTACGCTACAGTTAGATACATGTTTATGCATTTTTATAATATAAATTCTTGATATTTTTATCTATTAGCCTTGACTAAAGGCTAATTGTGCTAAATTTTCCCACATGGTTTTAATTACTGGGTATTTTAGTTGTAAAAGTAGTATTCATTCCTTAAATTTCTTAGTATTCAGATTGGAAGGGAAAGATAATTAAATTTAAATGATAAGGACATTCAGTGTTTAAAAACTTTGTTGGTATTGAATTAAACATTTCTAACAAATGGTTAGTTAAATGCCAAATTTTGTCGTAAGAAGTTAACGTATTAATTGCGTTCGAGTTTACCAATGGTAGCGGAAGCATTGTGTTCACTTTTGGAAGATGAACATTTTTTCCCCCTTCAAAATTAAAATTTTCACTCACATTATACGTTGAACAAATTCAGTTTAGTGTCTGTCTGTCTGCGAATCCTTGCCGCAGGCATAACTTCCACAATTTTCATCCGATTAAAATTTTGTTCCAAAGATGATCCACCTTGAATTTGGCAAAAGTTATTGTTGTTTTGGTTTTAAGTTAGTGATAAGTTATCTTGTTAAGTGATAAGTCACCTTGTTAAGTTTAAGGAAGATACAGGGTGCCGCTTCATAGAAATTATATTTATTTGCCTTGGTGCAGGGTGACCACTTATCAACTTCTAACTTGCAAACCTTGTTCGTCTCTACAACATCATGGTCACACTTCACGTAATCAATGTCAGTTCTTGGATCGGTGTAAGCTAAAAAAAAAGAAATTAAAAAAAAAATATTAAAAAAATAAAAATATATAAATAGAAGTTTTAAAATGTAAAATACAATATGTTAAAAATAAATTATAATCTAAATATATTGCAACATGCGGAAGTAGCATATAATTGAAGCGAACGCAAGCAAGCTTCTTAAATTCCACAAAATATGCATCCTATCTGTCAGTAACGTTTACATGTCCGATGATAACTTGTAAAGGTTATATGTTTCATTTAATAATTGTCAAGCTTTAAGTTCGTTGAACAGGTATGTCCCATACCTCCCTTAATCTTTCCGTTTATTTTCACATTTAAATTACCTTTGGGTACTTGTTACCTTTTATCTGGCATTTAACTCTGATTATCCTTGTAGCCAGACTAGGCTTAGTTACTCCGATTCCTTGTAATCTGCTCCAGAGTGCCCCGTTGGGTTCTGGACAGATTTTAACCTTCTACTCTTTTGGAGTATTTTAGTAAATTTAAACCTTATATAACTTGTTACTAATATAACTTATAATTTAAATGTTTGTTTCTTTACCCATCGGGTTGTATTTGCCGTGTAAATCTCCAGTGGTCCCCGAGGCAATGGGGCGGTTAGCCACTGAGAACCAATTAACCTAATGATAATTCAATCAAATTCTATCTAATTTTTCTTTTTATGGTTTATGTTTTTTTTAACTATTTATTTTTTAGTTTAGAGGACTCACTCACCGTGACCCGGTGTACGGGCAGTTAGATCAGCCTATTTTCCTGTATAAGGTGGAGTTAGGTCAGAGTAGGGAGTAGTGGCCCTCTAAACGGGTAATATACCCTTTTCTTTCCTTTTATTTTCTTTCTTTTGGTAGAATAACACCTAACGTTAACAGCTGAAGCGGAGATAGGAATAGCCGTTACACTGTTACGCGGAGTTAGGTTAGTTAGGTACTGGGTTAGTCCTACCTTAGTTTTTATTTAAATTCAATAAACCATTTAATAGGTCGAGTCACCAGTTGATACTGGCTCCATCACTGGCGCCCAACCACCCTTTTGTATCTTGCATTTTATATCCCACCAGTATACACAGTATTTTCTTTTAATAACTAAAATTTTCTTTTATTTCGTCTGTCTACCTATTTCCTACCAACACTCTTAATTTATTCACACTGGTGAAGTTTACCATTTTGAACAGGACAGTGGGACTTTTCTCAGAACTGAACATCTACCTGGTCTATGATAGATTATATTATCATATTTTTATTTTGTGCACCCAAAAGGGTAGCACAGTTTATGTAGTCGCAATATTCAAATGAATTTAAAAAAAAAAATGTTTGCGCGTGCGTTTTACTCGAACGCTTGGGCAGATAACGTTGTCCAACGAAGTCGTCCTGAGAAATGGTATAAAATTATCATGTGTACAAAATTTCACTAAAATCAGTCAACTTTTGCTAAGGTCACTTATTCACTTATGCTTGGTCACTTATTTGCGACACACACACAGACAGGATGCATTATTCTGTCGAAAGTAAGAAGGGCTCGCTTCAGTTATGTATTTTGCGTTTCTAAAGCAACATTGTCATCTAATTATAACTTCTACTACAGTGTGTTATATAAATACTTCGCTTCCAAACCTAACAGATTATAGTACATTACGCGTCGAGTGCGGAAAGTAGCATTTTGCATGCGAGTGTGGAGTTAGCACCCGAGCGACAGCGAGGGTAGTAAAAACACACGAGCAATGCAAAATGCCGTTTTCGCTCGAGTTGCGTACCGTACTTTATCTACGATTGTTAGATTTAAATAATAAACACAGAAAAAAATAAACTTGCTGTATGTAAGTTCGTATCTCTCTCTTGATAAAGATGGCATTAATTCTTGAGTTGTATTTTTTGCCGAATTAATTATTTCTGGAGGAGTATTATTCTCCACATTTTCGTCAGTCACTTGTTCCGTCACTGTTTCGTCACTCTTTGTTTTTCACTAAAAACTCGATATAAACAGTTACTTTAATAAAATAATAGCAAATTAGTTTTGTTAAAAGTAAACAAACTCACTAATCGTGCGTAAAGCTGAAGAATTCCTCTTCTTTACCGCGCTAGCGTGGTAAAGAAGAGGGATTCTTCAGAACTATGAGACGCGCATGCGCAATGAATACAAGTACGTAAATAATCACTTTACACGCATCTAAACAGAGATATAATTTTTATATTTCGTATCAATGGTAGATAAACTTCTTTTTTAACAGCACATTAATGGATATTTAAAATACTTACGTTTCAGAAATTCGTCAAGACTGTCGGTCCATGGAACCCAAGCGTTTTCGTATTCTGGGTACCATATAAGAGTACTCTCTACATGCGTGTCCGGCGGCATCGGACGGAATTCCAAACCTAAAAATAAATTATTCTTTCTTTAGAAAACAATAATAAAAATTAAATTATAAATAAAGAAGATACGTAAAATAAAGATAATAACGTAAAATAAAAGATTAATTGTTTGGACTTGTAATAAAGTCCTTTTTTTGAGTGATATATATTTTTATTACATTAGAGCTTTCGCTCAGGGAGCCTGAGCTTCTTCAGTGATCTATAAATTAAAATGATTCATGATTAGTAAAGAAAAAAATCGGTCCGAGACAACTCAGACAAACTTTCTCATATACGAGGTCATAATTATTTGGCCCAGTGTTTTCCATTTATTAGTTTTCATATGTACATTGTACATTTAATTATTATTGAAATCACAATTTATCAAAAATAACATCTCCTGGGCGGGGAATCGAACCCGGGCTCTCTCCGTCCGCCTTTTTAGCTTTTTTCTCAGGAACTAGATTTACCCGGGAAAACGGCTTATATCGTTAAATCGTTAGATTCGTATTTAAATGGGCTACATTATAGAATTTTTTAATCAAAATCGTCGAAACCGTTTTCGAGAAATACTTTTTTTCATATTTTTTCAGAGTTTTTGGGGCCCCCCCTAATTTGGAGCTTAAATTCGTTTCTCGATTTCGCCTCGGGGTATGATTTTTCTGAACATGTATGCCAAATTTCGTCAAAATCGGCCCAGTACCAGGCGTAGCACCAGACAAGCGTCCAGGCGTCTGCACAGACAGACGGCAGAAATGTTTTAAAAACCACTTTTAAAGGGGCTCATGCTATGTATTATTGGCTATGTTTCCTACAATCATGTAGGCCTAGCAATTAAATTAAATTCCTAAATAGTTTTGTTTCTAAAGCCTTCTAGGAATAAACCCAGGACTATATTACATATCATTAATTCCATTACTAAGAATATAATACTGTCCAAATCGTAGTTTGGAGTCTACCTATATATTAAATAAAAAATAGCCAATAGAAACTAAGTAATATAGTAATATAATAACTAACAATGCTAAAAAAAAAGGTGTAATAAATAAGAAAATAAACGTAGACAAAACCAATTAGACTGGGAAGTCATTGAACAATCATCAACCATGATGGTGCATTAATTTAATTACCAGCCTCTTCTCTCAAAACAGCAGTTGCACCAGTAAATATTTAATAAGTCTAGTTATGGGAACAATTAATAAAATAATAAATACTCGATTTAAAGAGCATTAATATGAGGTATGAGCACCCCAATCAGAAATTAAATCGGTCAACAATTGCGGATGCCATAAGGGCTCAAAGTCAAATTTCTTTAAAAAAAATTAGCTCTATTTAAGGTAGAACCGATGGAGTTTTTTTTTTTTTTTTTTTTTTTTTTTTTTTTTTTTTTTCCCCGGGGGACTTTTTCTATAAAAAAAAAAAGTCCGAAGCAATAAGACCTCATGAGTGGATCCAAGGTGCAAACCCGGTTTAATAGTCCATCCTATAGTACCCTATCCTCTAAGCAAGCTGACAGACCCACAGAAAGTGAGCACCTTGTTTAGGGGAAGTAACCTTAGTTCTTCAATTGGCAGGATGGCTGAGCCAAAGATTCTCCACCTCAAGCGTGTTAATGCAGGACAGCTGCTAATAAGATGAGAAGGTGTTTCATCCTCTTCCTCGCACAGCCTGCACACTGGGCTTTCTGCTAGGCCAAGCAGATGTAGATGTCGATTTAGCATGCAGTGTCCAGTAAGAAATCCTGTCAAAAGATGACAGGATTGCTTTTTGAGCGAGAGCAGCGATCTGGTAAGATGCTGAGATGGTTCCCGGATCATCATTTTTGATTGTCGCATACCTGAAGCAGTGTTCCATATTCTGTTCATATCTAGCCTCATGAATGTCCTTATGGAATGTTTCACTCCACAACGTGGCACGCCAACAAATGGTTCTGGTGTAATTGGGGTCGAATTGGAACCCGTTTTAGCTAACTGGTCAGCAATCTCATTCCCCTCAATGCCACAATGTCCAGGAACCCATATCAGTTGTACCTTGTTAAGTTGTCCAAGAGTGTTAAGATGGCTTTTGCACTCAGCAACCAGCTTAGATGTATACCTTGGTGCAACCAGTGCTTTGATCACTGCCTGGCTGTCAGAGTAGATTCTGATTTGTCTGTTAAGCATATTTTTATTCAGGATAATTTGAGAACAGGCCAAAATTGCATATATCTCTGCCTGAAATACAGTGGCATATTTGCCTAAGCTCACACTAAGCTCATATCGGGGTTCTGCACAGAAAACCCTAGCCCCTGATAATTCTTCGATTCGGGACCCGTGGTGAACCACATGTCTGTTCCTGGTGGCACTTGAGGATCATCTCCAGGTTCCCAGTCTTGTCTTGAAGGAAGCAGATACTCCAAGCTAATGTCAAAATCCCACTGTGGTATCATAGAGTCCTGTAACATCACTACTTCCGGGCAGATTTCTGTGATACAATTCCATATTGCACTGTGTCCTATACTGTCATATCCCATCCATAAACCAGCACAGTGCAGGCGATATGAAGCTAACATAGCTTCAGGTACATCTCTAAAGGTGGTAAGCATAGCATAGCCTCAAGTGCCAGGGTTGGTGTAGTTTTCATTGCTCCTAGTATACCAACACAAGCCGTTATTTGAAGGTGCTGAAGTGATTTCTTTGCAGTTCCTAAGGATATCCTTGGCCACCAGACGACACATGCATAGGAAAGAATTGGTCTCACCGTGGCAGTAAAGATCCAATGCAGTACTTTAGGTTTTAATCCCCAGGTGGGACCAATGGCCTTCCGGCATACCCAAAAGGCCGCCATTGCCTTATTCAGTTTTGCTTCAAGATGAAGTTTCCAGGTCAGTTTTTTGTCCAAAATTACACCTAGATATTTTACTGAGGTTAAGCTTCTTACCACTTAGCATCAGTTCTTTACTTCCATCCAATTTTCTTTTTTTTTGTAAATAGTGTCACCACTGTTTTTCAGGATTAACTCCGAGGCCGTGATTATAACACAATTTTTCAACAGAATGAAGAGCTCTTTGTGCAAGCTCAAATACTGTGGTAGTGAACTTGCCCTGAACCAGAACTGCTACATCATCTGCATAAGCTTGAATGTAAATCCCATCTTTCAGAATGAGCTTTATGAGACTATCCACTACAAGGCACCAAAGTAACGGTGACAGAACTCCACCTTGTGGACAGCCTCTCCTTATAGCCACTTTTATGCTGTGTCCATTTCTCTCAACTTTAGCTAGTCTAAGAGATAGCATTGATCTGATCCATGCCACTATAACTGGGTGAACACCATGGTCAGAAGCAGCTTGGCTGATAGATTCAACAGAAACACAATTAAAAGCCCCTTCAATGTCCATGAAGAGTCCCAGCATCAGCTGTTGCTTATTGAGGGCTCTTTCGATTTTGCAAACTAAATGGTGAAGTGCTGCCTCACAAGATTTTCCTGCTTGATATGCATACTGCTGCTTGCTTAATGGAATGGTCATGTTGTCCCTAATCCATCTATCCACCAGCCTTTCCAAGGTCTTTAATAAGAACGAAGTAAGACTGATGGATCTGTAAGATTTAGGAAGAGTAAAATCGGGTTTACCCTGTTTTGGTATAAAAACAATGCGCACCTCCCTCCAGGAGCTAGGGATAGTTCCTTGAGAAAGGAAGGTTCGGTAGATCTTAACTAAATCGTCAATAATCAGATCCAGGCCTTGTTGGAGCATTATTGGCATAATCCCATCACAGCCAGGGGATTTAAATGCGGCAAAGCTTTTCACTGCAAATTCCACCTTATTGTTTGTAATGATAGTATCTGCTAAGGCTTGAGCTCCTTCCACAGGTAAAGCCATAGGAAAATCAGATATTTCAATGTCCTCACTTATATCGGAGCCTGGCATATGTGTATTTACCAGATATTTAAGGGCCTCCTCCTCTGAAGAAGTAAATGTGCCTCCATTAAGCAGTAAGGGACCACAACACATATCGGTCGGTGCTTTGGAGAGAATCCAGTGAAATCTTGCCGCTGGAGCTATTCCCCCAATAACTGCACAGTAGGCTCGCCAAGCATCCCTCTTAGCTTTTTTAATTTGTGCCTTGTATTAAGGGCCTCCTCCTCTGAAGAAGTAAATGTCTGCGGACGGACTTATATTCCTCCCAAAGCTGTGGCAAATTATTTCTTTTAGCTTTGTTCAAGATTCTGTTAACCTGTCTTCTAAGAGATTCTACTTTATGAGTCCACCAAGGTGTTGAGAACCTTTGGGAACGGACTTGTAATGGACAACTAGTTTCATACGCTGTACTTATGGCTGTTGTAAGTGCTTGTACGTAGTCCTCGGTTTCTTTAAGTCCGTTGGGACAGTGTCCTACTTTGTCAAGTTCTTCTTTGAGCACCTTTCGATATATGACCCAGTCAGTGGTTCTAATGTTCCTGAATCGTATCTCCTGTGGAGGGGGAACTTTTATCATAAATAGAATGTGCCTATGGTCTGATAGAGATTCATCCTGAATAACATGGCAATCCTTAACACATATTAGTAAATCTTCTGTGCAGAAAGATATGTCGATCACTTCTTTTCTTCTTGCTGTGAAATAAGTAGGGACAGCCCCGTTATTAAGGACAAAAAGCTGTGTGACCGATGGAGTTACGACAAAAAGTCCTAGGACCAAATGTAGATCATTTTAAATCAGTTACCGCTGGCGCAATCAGCTTGTCGATACGACTTACCGTTAAGCCACAATAAGCCTAAAAAAAACTTTAAAGTGCTTCCACCATCTTTAATTTTTTAATTTTTTAAGGGGGGTAGTAAAAAAATATTCCTTTTACTTTTCGGTTTTTTCCAGTCAGTTTGGGCCAATTTCCGACCAAACGTAAAAAACCGCTAATCTCTACGTCATTGGTTCCGAAAGTTGGGGGCGCCCCCCCCCCCATGGGAGGCGTAAATACAAGTCAAGGGGGGCGTGGGGCCTTAAGAACAAGCTTTAGAAATAAAAAA
This sequence comes from Gerris lacustris, assembly GCA_951217055.1. Lineage (NCBI taxonomy): Eukaryota > Metazoa > Arthropoda > Insecta > Hemiptera > Gerridae > Gerris > Gerris lacustris. The sequence continues at coordinate 75,758,987 of OX578278.1, forward strand.
TGATACTGCTGCCAAGTTCGATTTTGGTAAAATGGAATAATCATCGTTTTGGGTTAAGTATTACAAAGTGTACCCCAGTATATCACAGCAAGCACTTGAATTGAATTTACCTTTTTCAAGCATTTATTTGTGCGAAAAAGCGTTTTTGGACTTGTTGCAATAAAAACGTAGTATCGGGGCAAACTTGATGTTACTAATGATTTACCTTGTGCACTCTTTCTAATAATAATCATCCTAGAGTAGGGAATCTTGTAAAATAATGCAATCTCACTGATTTATTTTGTCTCTTACTTGTTCAGTTTAAATTTCAACTTGAAATGTTATAAAAAATAGTAATAAAAATAAATGAATGGTTATTCAATGTAATACTTATTTATTTTATATTTTTCATTACCTCATACAATTGTGTAAGGGGGGGGGGGGGAGTTTTATTCTTGACAGTAGGGGGCTTGGTAAAGAAAACGTTGGGAACCCCTGCTCTAGGTAGTCTAGAGCCTAGAAGTAGTCAGACATTTTGAATAGCGAGTCTGTGGGGTTTGGTTACGGCGCGGCGGGTCAACCTAATTTTTTTAGGTTATGTTTTATATACTTTTTTTTATAAAATTGTTAATAACTTTGGTTCTACTCAATATTTTTCGATAAAACCAAGCCTACATATTGCGCAACAAGTTTGCGCTAACCCCTGAAAAAAAAATCGATTTCATTAAGCCAGTTTTGCTCCTATAAAGTTTGACTGGGGGGACAGATAGACATACACACATACCCACATACACGAAAAAAGTTAAGGCCGGATTCGGTTTTCAGAATGTTTTAAATGAAAAAGTATCCAACTAATTGCAATTCTGACCAATATGTAGAGACAAAGCTTTAATTTTATGTATATAGATATTCCAAAGAAACCCTCCTGCCTACGTATAATAAATTGTAACGATTTAACGTTAAATTACGAGATATTGACTATACTCTTTTTAGGGTTTCGTTGGTAAAACCAAAAAAAAAGAAACTCTTTTATAATTTCGTTCCTGTGTCTGTCTGTCACTCTGTACGGTTCCAATAACTTTTGAACCAAAAGAGATAAAAACATGAAACTTTCCAGTATAAAAGATCGTTTTGACGCGCACACAGGAAAAATATAGCGAACTCAAAATTATCAGCTGTTCAAATTCAAAATGGTGGATAATTCAGGTCGCGCGAAAAAAATATTTTTTAAAAATTTTGAGTGGGGTATCAAATGAAAGATATTGAAGAATAGATTACAAATATGTATAACACTTAGGGAATGTGTTTAATTTTCGGCGCCATTTTGTCAAAAAACATCGACATTTTGCGCATCCCCCCCCCCCCTAAAATCCTATTTCCTCTGTTACTAAAAATATAGAAAAATATGCGAAATGTGTGGTCTGTTGGGCTATAGAAAAAATAAGATTAGCAATTTGATCTGATTTACTGGAAATCCAAGATGGATTTCATGTATGAATAATAATAATAATTCATGAAAAATATATTTTTAAAATTTTGAGTGGGGTATCAAATAAAAGGTATTGAAGAGTAGATTACAAAAAAACACTTGTGGTTAACGTTTAATTTTGCGCGCCATTTTGTCAAAAAAAAAATTTCTCAAAAAAAAACTTTTCTCCCCTCCCCCCTTTTACTAATTTTGTGTACACTTTACAAACGAAACCCTTTTTACGTGAGACTTCACGCCTTTCCAATTTATTACAATTGGTATTGTTTTTTGACACTCAGGTTGACCAACCTATGTGAGGGAAAAAATAAAGCCACTAGGCCTGTGAGAGGGGTGGGATAGCATCATTTGTTTGTCAACAAAAGAAGGAAATATTACTCATTTAACAAATTGCGATCTTTTTACATGATTCTGCCTCATGGGTTTTCACTTCTTATTTGCGAATATGTTTTTAAATTTAATTTATGAATTTATTTCCTTCATAGAATCATAAATGTAATGTCAGTAATTAAATTTTATAAAAAGTGTAGGCTTATAACTAAACAGACGATGAGTTATAATAAAATAATTTGTAAGAACCTTTGTTGGTCATTTATTCATTCGAGGTTAACTTACATTTTATAATGTATTGAATTTTTGTACAGTGTGAAAAAGTTGTAGTTATAATTTTTCGGCAACAACTAAACAATAAACCCTATTTATAGAAGCAAAGAACTGTAAAGTTAATAAATAACGTAATAAATAAACAGAAATCAATCAATCTTGAATAGTTTTAATGTACTCACGGACGTAGGGCGCCGCAGGGAGTAAACCAAAATACAAAATACAGCACAACACTGATAGAAAGAGCATTTCATTAGAAGTTAGATACTAGACTGATAAGCGATATCACTCTTTACTCTTTAGACTAGACCGTGGGCACTGAATCCTCTTATTTATATTAGAGCATTCAGTATTCAGTCTCCCGCAATAGTGTCTTGGGCGATTACGATTCGATTAATAATCGATTATGGAAGTTCGAACGAATTATCGATTATGAAAATTATCGTTGCATTTTAATCGATTATTCTTTTATAGTCCAGTCACGAGAGGTTCAAAAAGAGGATCCACCTTGCGTTCGGTGTTCGGTGCAGGCAATGGCGTAACTATATGGCATTGGGGGACCCCCGCAAGAGCTCTTTGGGGGCCCCTCCCAAAGAAAATTGAGATAAGAAAAAAATAAATTAAATAAAATCCCACTGTTATCCTCTAAAGGGGCCCCCTATATCAGGGGACCCCTTTATCGAGGATAGTAATTTAAGTTTTTTTCCGGATTGGGGGCCCCCTGCTACGCTACTGGGTGCAGGAAATGATTTTATTTTAATGTGTCCTCAGGCATGATTAGGAGATGTCAAATCCAAGTTTGCGACCTCTAAAACAGGGCGGACAATTTTTGGTGGGCTAAAACCCACGATTTTTTGCACTGTTTTCGGTATCCCGCTTATAACTTAAAAACGGCTGCTCCTGTCGAAAAAAAAAAATGGTTCCATTCAAAATTAAAGAGCATAAAATTTCCTTTCAGATGGACTAGTAAAAATAGTTCTACTCAAATTTCTACTGGTTTTACAGAACTTTGAAGTTATCTAAAATTTTCCATAATCGAAAAAAAACCATATTTTTATGCTTTTAAATATTAAACTCCTTCGTAATGACGGTCAGAGACGGAACTAGACCTGCTGAGGTTCGTGTGCTCGATTTTTTTTAGGCCCCCCCCCCCCCCCCTTGCTTGTGAACTAGATTTCTTTTGTTCTAATAATCTTAAAACTAACGTAATAGATGAACAAAACCAGCGCCGGCGCTACGCACAGGCGCCCCCGCCTGTCCCAGGCGGCCGCCTGTGGCGGCCGAAGACGCCCCCAGTTTGTTTTATTTTATAAATTGAAAAATAAATTCTATATTAGCAAAACGATAATAATGTGCGTAACCCCCGGACCCCCTTACTGAGTAGGCAGTTAGAGATAGAAACCTAGTAATAACACCCCTAGACAATACCTTTTCAAGTGCTGTTTCAGTTAAGTAGCCAAGTTAATCGCATTTCGGGTTGATCCTTGGTTACACCGGTGTTATTTCTTCTTATTCCTAAAAAAACTATCGGCTGTCTTTGCTACTATATGAGTACATATATTTATATATGTATGTATTTTTCTTTCTCTCGTAACCCTCCAAGTTTTTTCCATTATACATCATATCTTTTTTTTATTTATTCACGTAACTCTTTTCTTACCCCTTTATAGCTGTTATATTTTCTACCCTTCCCTTAATTTTTTTATTTGTAAAATAAATAAAAATCGGTCCGAGACAAATCAAACAAAGTTTTTCATATTCGAGTTTATAGATAGGTACTTGATTTCCATTTATTAGTTTTAGTAGGTAAATTTAATTATTATTGAATATTTTCATTAAAATTTATAAATAACTTCTCCTCGGCGGGGAATCGGTCCTGGCCTCTTTCCATCCATGGTTGGTGGGTATTTTCTCAAAAACTAGATTTTTCCAGGAAAAACGGCTTATATCGTTTTTAAATGGACTACATTTTGGAATTTTTTTAATCAAAATCGTCGGAACTGTTTTCGAGAAATAATTTTTTTCAGAGTATTGTGGGGGTAGCGGCTCCAAATTTGGTGCTAAAATTCATTTCAGGGTAGGATTCAAATTTTGTCAAAATTAGCCCACTAGTTTAGGCTCCAGGCGTCTTCTGCACAAATGATAATAGTCAGACATTTTTTAAAAACCACTTTTCAGACTTAAGGGACCTCAAAACGTGTAAATTCATCAAAACCTCAAGAACGAAAATTTTCCCTATCTCAAATATTTATACTTTCTCTTTATATGAGAAAGTAAACAAACCCAACACAAAAATTTGAAACTCCCAGTTATTTTTTGTATAATAACCCAAACACATAAATGTAGGAAAGCCCCAAAAAACACTTCACCCACTCCCCCCCCCCCCCCCCCCCCTCTGGTCAAAAAATTCCTATTTCAATGGGGCGGCTAAAAACCTGCTTGCCTGTGGCGGCCAAAAGTGTAGCACCCGCGCTGAACAAAACGATATCCAAAGTCCCATCCATGGTGACCTAAATGAGGAAATCTACATTGACCAACCAGAGTTCTATAAAAAAAGGAAACAAGGTTTGCTTTCTTAAAAACTCACTCTACGGTCTCCGTCAATCAGGCCGAGAATGGAACAAAAAATTTGACGATGAAGCAAAAACATTACATTTCAAAACCTGTGAATTGGATCATTGTGTTTACACTCTTCGTGAAAAAGAAACGTATGTCATTATAGCAATGTATGTTGACGATATCATTCTAGTATCAAACAATAAACATTTTCTAAAAAAATTCAAAATTAAAATTATCTGAATTATTCGTGATAAAGGGCTTGGGAACCTCGAACTGTTTTCTTGGTTTAACAATAAACAGAAATAAAAAAAACTTTAAAAATTGGACAAGACAAATATGCTCAATTAATTCTTCAGAAACACGGTATGACAGACTACCGGCCTTTATCATTGCCTATGATAGAAAACTTGGAACAAATTCCACAAAACTCAGAACTAGCCGAACCTGTTAATGGCAAAGATTATCAAAGCCTAATAAGTTCCTTGTTATACCTAGCTGCAGCAAAAAGAGACCTGCCAGCATATCCAGTCTACAAGCTCAGCTTATACATCAATGGCCCACGAAAACAACACTAAAATGCGGCCAAACAACTGTTAAAACACATACCAACTTACTTATAAGAAAACAGAGCAATCACTAAAATGCTACGTCGATGCTGACTGGGCTGGTGAAACTGATGAGAGAAAATCAAGATCGGGATAAACTTTGATACTTGGCAGGGGGGTGGGTCATTGCATGGGAATCCAAGAAATAAAGCCTCGTCACTCTCTCCACTCTCCAGTATGGAAGCTGAACATATGGTTTGAGTGAAGCAACGAGGAAAGCCCTAAACCCAATCAGGTGCTTAGACAATTAGGCTTCCCTCAACTGGTTGAAGATCCGACAACCATGTATTACGATAATCATAGCGCTCAAAAACTAGCGAAAAATAGGTTGCTTCATAAAAGAAGCAAACATACAGACATCAAGTATCTCCACATCAGTGAAGTAGTGAGTGAAGGCTCTATAGAATTAACATAGAAGCAAACATACAGACATCAAGTATCTCCACGCCAGAGAAGCAGTGAGTGAAGGCTCTATAGAATTAACATAGAAGCAAACATATAGACATCAAGTATCTCCACGCCAGAGAAGTAGTGAGTGAAGGCTCTATAGAATTAACATAGAAGCAAACATACAGACATCAAGTATCTCCACGCCAGAGAAGCAGTGAGTGAAGGCTCTATAGAATTAACATAGAAGCAAACATATAGACATCAAGTATCTCCACGCCAGAGAAGTAGTGAGTGAAGGCTCTATAGAATTAACATAGAAGCAAACATACAGACATCAATTATCTCCGCACGTCAGTGAAGTAGTGAGTGAAAGCTCTATAGATGAATTAACATAGAAGCAAACATACAGACATCAAGTATCTCCACGCCAGAGAAGCAGTGAGTGAAGGCTCTATAGAATTAACATAGAAGCAAACATATAGACATCAAGTATCTCCACGCCAGAGAAGTAGTGAGTGAAGGCTCTATAGAATTAACATAGAAGCAAACATACAGACATCAAGTATCTCCACGCCAGAGAAGCAGTGAGTGAAGGCTCTATAGAATTAACATAGAAGCAAACATATAGACATCAAGTATGTCCACGCCAGAGAAGTTGTGAGTGAAGGCTCTATAGAATTAACATAGAAGCAAACATACAGACATCAATTATCTCCGCACGTCAGTGAAGTAGTGAGTGAAGGCTCTATAGATGAATTAACATAGAAGCAAACATACATCAGACATCAAGTATCTCCACGCCAGAGAAGCAGTGAGTGAAGGCTCTATAGAATTAACATAGAAGCAAACATATAGACATCAAGTATCTCCACGCCAGAGAAGTTGTGAGTGAAGGCTCTATAGAATTAACATAGAAGCAAACATACAGACATCAATTATCTCCGCACGTCAGTGAAGTAGTGAGTGAAGGCTCTATAGATGAATTAACATAGAAGCAAACATACAGACATCAAGTATCTCCACGCCAGAGAAGCAGTGAGTGAAGGCTCTATAGAATTAACATAGAAGCAAACATATAGACATCAATTATCTCCGCACGCCAGAGAAGCAGTGAGTGAAGGCTCTATGGAATTAACATAGAAGCAAACATACAGACATCAATTATCTCCGCACGTCAGTGAAGTAGTGAGTGAAGGCTCTATAGAATTAACATAGAAGCAAACATATAGACATCAAGTATGTCCACGCCAGAGAAGTTGTGAGTGAAGGCTCTATAGAATTAACATAGAAGCAAACATATAGACATCAAGTATGTCCACGCCAGAGAAGTTGTGAGTGAAGGCTCTATAGAATTAACATAGAAGCAACCATATAGACATCAAGTATGTCCACGCCAGAGAAGTTGTGAGTGAAGGCTCTATAGAATTAACATAGAAGCAAACATACAGACATCAATTATCTCCGCACGTCAGAAAAGTAGTGAGTGAAGGCTCTATAGAATTAACATAGAAGCAAACATACAGACATCAATTATCTCCGCACGTCAGTGAAGCAGTGAGTGAAGGCTCTATAGAATTAACATAGAAGCAAACATACAGACATCAATTATCTCCGCACGTCAGTGAAGTAGTGAGTGAAGGCTCTATAGAATTAACATAGAAGCAAACATATAGACATCAAGTATGTCCACGCCAGAGAAGTTGTGAGTGAAGGCTCTATAGAATTAACATAGAAGCAAACATATAGACATTAAGTATGTCCACGCCAGAGAAGTTGTGAGTGAAGGCTCTATAGAATTATCATAGAAGCAAACATACAGACATCAATTATCTCCGCACGTCAGTGAAGTAGTGAGTGAAGGCTCTATAGAATTAACATAGAAGCAAACATATAGACATCAAGTATGTCCACGCCAGAGAAATTGTGAGTGAAGGCTCTATAGAATTAACATAGAAGCAAACATATAGACATCAAGTATGTCCACGCCAGAGAAGTAGTGAGTGAAGGCTCTATAGAATTAACATAGAAGCAAACATACAGACATCAATTATCTCCGCACGTCAGTGAAGTAGTGAGTGAAGGCTCTATAGATGAATTAACATAGAAGCAAACATATAGACATCAAGTATCTCCACGTCAGAGAAGTAGTGAGTGAAGGCTCTATAGAATTAACATAGAAGCAAACATACAGACATCAATTATCTCCGCACGTCAGTGAAGTAGTGAGTGAAGGCTCTATAGAATTAACATAGAAGCAAACATATAGACATCAAGTATCTCCACGTCAGAGAAGTAGTGGGTGAAGGCTCTATACAATTAACATAGAAGCAAACATATAGACATCAAGTATCTCCACGTCAGAGAAGTAGTGAGTGAAGGCTCTATAGAATTAACATAGAAGCAAACATATAGACATCAAGTATCTCCACGTCAGAGAAGTAGTGGGTGAAGGCTCTATACAATTAACATAGAAGCAAACATATAGACATCAAGTATCTTCATGTCAGAGAAGTAGTGAGTGAAGGATCTATACAATTAACATAGAAGCAAACATATAGACATCAAGTATGTCCACGCCAGAGAAGTTGTGAGTGAAGGCTCTATAGAATTAACATACGTCCCGACATCAGATATGATTGCTTATCTTTTAACCAAGCCTGTATTAAAAGAAAAGTTTCCATACATTTACCAGGCAGCTTGGCAAAAAAGCAAGTGTTGTTAATAAATTTCGTTTTTACTAAAACCGGGTGCAAATCTGTATATTTAATTTAATATACTTATCAATTGTTCTTTATAATTTAACAAGATTATTAAAATCAGTTGTGTTTGAAAAAATTAAAAATTATCTTGGTTCAAAGTTTAAAAGAAATTGTGTCTTAGTTAATATTCCTCTTCGATATACTATAATAATAAAATAATGATGTGTAATACTGTTTATAAAATAACATAGAGTTCTACAAGGAAAATAGTACTTCCCAGAAAAGAGAAAGTAATCAATTAAATTTAGCTCGTGATAATGATTTCTAGTGATAATACTCTGAGTTATCAAGAAGGCCAAGATATTAAATGATTAACAACTAGCCTTAACCTGCGGGGCTCGTACTAGCAATCATAGCCTACTTTTCCTTGTTCTAATATCAAAGTAATAGTTATTTATGCACCTAGGGAGTAAAGTAAGCCATTATTCCCTGAGCGAAAAAGTTGTTTCTTGAGGTGAAGCTGAAAGAACCATGGTCCCTAAATCCCGAGTCGAAGCCGAGGGAATTAGACATTTATTTCCCGAGGCGCAGCCGAGGGAATAACGCTAATTAGCTAGATAATTGTCTTAAGGGGAATAATGGCACTTAAATCCCGAGGTGCAGTCAATATTTTATTTCCAGTAGGAAGAAAAATACACACTTTCATCCATTGCGCTGTTTTTTTATTATTTTAATAAATAACAATAATTGTTAGCCCTTTTAATAGCAGATATAAGAGATTCAATATTAAAAACAAATAAGAATTGGAATTAAACTCAAATAGAAGGTTATTTAGATGCAGGCTATAAGCAATCATAAAAAGGTCGAAAAAGCAGGGTCGCCAACCTGATTTCAACAACTTCATTGTATTAGCCATTCATTCTTTACTATTTATAAAATAATGAAGTTGGCAATCCTTCTTTTCCTCCCTATACTTTACTTTTTGGCCCTACTTTTACTTTTTCTCTCAACTTTTGAGTCAAGGGAAGAAATGACTTACTTTAGTCCCTCTATACTAATCCAAAATCATAACTTTTTCTCCCTGCTGAAGATAAATTAATATTAATACATACATGTAAAAGAGAAACGTATGGGCGAAGAAGGTTGAAATTTATATGGGACCAATGATTGGCTAATTATGACCTACCATCAAAATTTCTTTAAAATCGGACGAGTAGTATTTAAGATATGTTGGTACGCAAAAATTGAGCGACATTGGACCGACAGACAGATACGAAACCAAAACATTTCCTTGATGTCTCCTTGGCATTTTTGAAATCAGAGAAATAAAAAATGTACATTCTTTAGAAAGATCACGTAGATAAAGAAATCGTTCCGAGACACTTTTCCTACCATAGGTGAGGAAAAGTAAAGACAAACTATTTTTTCTTCTATGTTATATGTGTTCATAAAGAAGGGCTTCAAATACTAGGGCCTTCATGAAATCTAATTAAATAAACTAATAAATAAAGAAAAAAAATGAGCAAATTAACTATATTTATCTTCATATAATAATAAAAGCTTATTATACTAAAAAAAATGCATAAATAAGAAAAAAACTGAAAAATTTTAATTTAAATAATAATAATTAGCTAAGCGTTGATTAGGGTTGAGCTGTGCTGTTGTAATTGGAGAAGAAGGGAAGATTCCAAATCTTAAGTATAATTTCACTGAATATCAGGCTGTTATAAATATTGCAAAATTTGTCTGGATGCCGTAGAAATAAGCTAACTGAATGCCACTAATAAAAGACGAAAATGACTGATATGAAAGGCTGGTTTAGCATATATGAGATGGCCAAGTAAAGGGTGCGTTCGGAAACACTAACCAGGTCGACCGAGAAGTAACCGGTGTGTCCGGAAACACCAACCTAAACAACCGACCGCGTTCGTAAAGCTCCGGTCGTTTTAGCGGTCGACCGGCTCGGTCGCGACCGCTTCGACCGAAATCGAAATACGGTTAGTTCGGTTAGTAACCATAATGTTACCTTTCTTGGCGAAATGTCATTGTTCTTTTGTAAACATTTGATAACTGATAACATTTTATAAACATTGAATACATTGTCGTCTTTTTTTGCTAATCTTTAAAATTCTTTTTTATATTTAGTTTTTGTGAAACATGGACCTTTTTCGGCACTCTTTTACTTTGTTATTCACCTTTTTTATTTTAAAATTGAAATGAATTTGGTGGGTAATTTTTTTGACTAATAATACCAATATATCAAAACTGAAAGATGAAAAGTGTGATATTCCTTTGTACCACAGTTCATTATAGACCTACCTTTGTCCTATAATATATAGTTATTTACTTTGTTACCAATCCTAATTTTCAACATTTTATGGATACCGATATAGTTGTTATTTTAGACAATCTAAAATTGAACCCCTGCCTGAGTTGAAGGAGACTGTGCGGTCGAGGATCGCTTGGTGGCATAATTTTGCTTGATTCACTCATGAGAGATTATATACATTTGTTAAACTGTCCGTTTAAATATTTTATACATTTAAGAGATTATAAATGTATCATTTGTACACAGAAGAATTGATATCGATGTAAACAGTGAAGTTCAAGGTTTCAGAAGGAAGAATCTGCTGAACGTCGTGTAATCTGAGTTTTTAGTAAAAGGAAAAAGGAAAGGGATGATAGCTATATACAGATTTAACCTAAAGGGGTGCAGCTGCAATAGTTTATTTATTCACTTGAGGAATCGTCACAGCTTCACTTCTATCTCACACCAAACAAAAACGAATTTATATTTGTAACCTCTCTTTGTTTATAACCTTTTCGGTCGACCGCTGCCCTTCGGAACCAAAATTGATTTCAAGCCGCCATGACACTAACCACAACAAACCGCCGGTCGACCGAGAGGTTGACCGGTTAGTGTTTCCGAACGCACCCTAGTAAACAACTCTGAAGGCCACCCTACACGATCAATCTGATTGTCAATCTGATTGAATCAATCAGATTGAAGTAGATTGACAATCCTGCCTTCAATCACAAGGGACCCTACACGTTCAATCAGATTGACAATCATTTTATAATATGTTTTGGCTAAAGTGAATTGTACGGTGTCATTGCCATTGAATTTTATAATTCGATTTGGACATCTAGCTGGTCTATATGCAGCAGGGTTATTTTTCTTCAGAAAATGAGTGGAGCACAGCGAAGCGGCCGTTTAAAATTCTAGGGCAAAAAAAATAATTTCGTACTTTAATTCTGTAAACATCACCGTACAATTTACTTTTACCTATTTTTTTAATGTTTTAATATTCAATTGCTCATAAATATGTACCTGAATAGAATTTATTAAATTCTTTTATACCTGCTTTTTGATTAATTTTATTTTTATACACTGATAATGTATAATTTGCTTTTTAAAATTATCTTTCTCTAATCACTATCTTCTATCTTTACTAAATAAATTTCAAGTAAAAACATTTTTAAAAAACAAGGTTTTATTCGTATTCTTCTTAGCAAACCCTTCAATTTGATACCCATATCATGGGCGTGCTTAAAAAAGGAGAGTCGGGAGACCTAAGGAAGGAAGTGTCCTCCATGATGGCACACACTGGACTGAAGAAAAGATTGATGAAGCCACTACACGGTCAGTCAGATTGACAGAATCCCCCGCCACTCACAGAATCCCCCACCACCTCACATGATTGAAGCTCGGATTTCAGAATATCTGGAAATCCGTCAATCACATTCATCAATCCATCAATCTTGCCCCTACACGTTCAATCAGATTGTCAATCCTACGTCAGATTGACAATCAGATTGATCGTGTAGGGTGGCCTTGAAATCCAACTTTCTCCAGTCACTGTGCTCCTACTGGTGGTAGAATGAACCTGGGTTTCAGGGCCCGATGCGTTGCAGGTCTATAGTATTCAGGAAGTAGCAAAAATTACAATATAACTATACATTAATAAATATAACTAATACATAAATGGAGTTCAGGCTGTCCTGAACAATAAGCAAAAACAAGGTGTCCACCTAACATGAACCACTAACTAACTACTGCAAAAAGACTGGGTTTGCATGGTTCTATGTTAACTTAAAATGCGTCTACAGAAAAATCCTAAGTACTTTGAGCATAAATTAAGAAAAAGGGGAACAGGAAGACATTATAAAGACTGGATTTAGACGATAAGACTTAAAATAAGAACTTTTTACTATTGGCATTATTTTGCTCCAGCATCATTTTGACATCTAGAAAGCACTAAAATTTAAGAATTTGGGCCAGGGGAGCAAATGCCCAGGAGCCCGGGCTCCTGGGGGCGGCCCTGGTTTTTTTTATTACAATCAAAAAGGCAAGAAGGATATTGCGATCAGTGGCGTGACTATGGACCCGGTTTGACGCGGGCCCCCAAATCCAAAAGAAACATGAAACTACTATCTTTGTACCAATGTCGATGGGGCCCCTTTAAAGCATAATAAAATCTATCTTGGAATTATACTGCTAAACCATTGTCAGGGGGCCCCATTCAGTTCTGAACGCATCCATTTTTTTTGGCGAGGGGCCCCCAGTGCCCTAGCAATGAACTTAAAATCAGTATGAAAGTTTGAATTCTTGTGTTTAATTTAGTTACTTAGATTTTTGTGATGTTTTCATCTTATTAAACATCTTATTTAAACATCATTATGGTCAATGTCAATTTACAGGAGAGAAAATGACAGACAAATCATATTAACACACTGATTTTAATAACTAAAGCCCAATAAGAAAAAGAATGTTAAAAGATTGTAATGAAACTTACCAGCTATTCCATT